>JAUCBJ010004235.1:0-25770 GCA_032718475.1 Nemertoderma westbladi
CGTGTTGGGGACAGGGCAGGTTCCATGGTTCCGGGGATTGTGGCCGTGTTGGGGACAGGGCAGGGTCCATGGTTCCGGGGATGGTGGCCGTGTTGGGGACCTGGCGGGGCCTATGGTTCCGGGGATGGTGGCCGTGTTGTGAACAGGGCTAGATCTATGGTTCCGGGGATGGTGGCCGTGTTGGGGACAGGGCAGGGTCTATGGTTCCGGGGATGATGGCCGTGTTGGGGACAGGGCAGGGTCGATGGTTCCGGGGATGGTGGCCGTGTTGGGGACAGGGCAGGGTCTATGGTTCCGGGGATGGTAGCCATGTTGGGGACAGGGAGGGTCTATGGTTCCGGGGATGGTGGCCGTGTTGGGGACAGGGCAGGGTCTGTGGTTCCGGGGATGATGGCCGTGTTGGGGACAGGGCAGGGTCGATGGTTCCGGGGATGATGGCCGTGTTGGGGACAGGGCAGGGTCTATGGTTCCGGGGATGGTGGCCGTGTTGGGGACAGGACAGGGTCTATGGTTCCGGGGATCGTGGCCGTGTTGGGGACAGGGCAGGACATATGGTTCCGGTGATGGCGCCATGTTGGGGACAGGGCAGGGTCTATGGTTCCGGGGATGGTGGCCGTGTTGGGGACAGGGCAGGGTCCATGGTTCCGGGGATGGTGGCCGTGTTGGGGACAGGGCAGGGTCCATGGTTCCGGGGATGGTGGCCGTGTTGGGGACATGGCGGGGCCTATGGTTCCGGGGATGGTGGCCGTGTTGGGGACACGGCAGGGTAGGGTCTATGGTTCCGGGGATGGTGGCCGTGTTGGGGACAGGGCAGGGTCTATGGTTCCGGGGATGGTGGCCGTGTTGGGGACAGGGCAGGGTCCATGGTTCCGGGGATTGTGGCCGTGTTGGGGACAGGGCAGGGTCCATGGTTCCGGGGATGGTGGCCGTGTTGGGGACATGGCGGGGCCTATGGTTCCGGGGATGGTGGCCGTGTTGTGAACAGGGCTAGGTCTATGGTTCCGGGGATGGTGGCCGTGTTGGGGACAGGGCAGGGTCCATGGTTCCGGGGATTGTGGCCGTGTTGGGGACAGGGCAGGGTCCATGGTTCCGGGGATGGTGGCCGTCTTGGGGACATGGCGGGGCCTATGGTTCCGGGGATGGTGGCCGTGTTGTGAACAGGGCTAGGTCTATGGTTCCGGGGATGGTGGCCGTGTTGGGGACATGGCAGGGTCTATGGTTCCGGGGATGGTGGCCGTGTTGGGGACAGGGCAGGGTCTATGGTTCCGGGGATGATGGCCGTGTTGGGGACAGGGCAGGGTCGATGGTTCCGGGGATGGTGGCCGTGTTGGGGACAGGGCAGGGTAGGGTCTATGGTTCCGGGGATGGTGGCCGTGTTGGGGACAGGGCAGGGTCTATGGTTCCGGGGATGATGGCCGTGTTGGGGACAGGGCAGGGTCGATGGTTCCGGGGATGGTGGCCGTGTTGGGGACAGGGCAGGGTCTATGGTTCCGGGGATGGTAGCCATGTTGGGGACAGGGCAGGGTCTATGGTTCCGGGGATGGTGGCCGTGTTGGGGACAGGGCAGGGTCTATGGTTCCGGGGATGATGGCCGTGTTGGGGACAGGGCAGGGTCGATGGTTCCGGGGATGATGGCCGTGTTGGGGACAGGGCAGGGTCTATGGTTCCGGGGATGGTGGCCGTGTTGGGGACAGGACAGGGTCTATGGTTCCGGGGATCGTGGCCGTGTTGGGGACAGGGCGGGACATATGGTTCCGGTGATGGTGGCCATGTTGGGGACAGGGCAGGGTCTATGGTTCCGGGGATGGTGGCCGTGTTGGGGACAGGGCAGGGTCCATGGTTCCGGGGATGGTGGCCGTGTTGGGGACAGGGCAGGGTCCATGGTTCCGGGGATTGTGGCCGTGTTGGGGACAGGGCAGGGTCCATGGTTCCGGGGATGGTGGCCGTGTTGGGGACATGGCGGGGCCTATGGTTCCGGGGATGGTGGCCGTGTTGTGAACAGGGCTAGGTCTATGGTTCCGGGGATGGTGGCCGTGTTGGGGACAGGGCAGGGTCCATGGTTCCGGGGATTGTGGCCGTGTTGGGGACAGGGCAGGGTCCATGGTTCCGGGGATGGTGGCCGTGTTGGGGACATGGCGGGGCCTATGGTTCCGGGGATGGTGGCCGTGTTGTGAACAGGGCTAGGTCTATGGTTCCGGGGATGGTGGCCGTGTTGGGGACAGGGCAGGGCAGGGTCCATGGTTCCGGGGATGGTGGCCGTGTTGGGGACATGGCGGGGCCTATGGTTCCGGGGATGGTGGCCGTGTTGTGAACAGGGCTAGGTCTATGGTTCCGGGGATGGTGGCCGTGTTGGGGACAGGGCAGGGTCTATGGTTCCGGGTATGGTGGCCGTGTTGGGGACAGGGTAGGGTCTATGGTTCCGGGGATGGTGGCCGTGTTGTGAAGAGGGCAGGGTCTATGGTTCCGGGGATGGTGGCCGTGAGGGTCCATGGTTCCGGGGATGGTAGCCATGTTGGGGACAGGGCAGGGTCTGTGGTTCCGGGGATGGTGGCCGTGTTGGGGACAGGGCAGGGTCTATGGTTCCGGGGATGATGGCCGTGTTGGGGACAGGGCAGGGTCGATGGTTCCGGGGATGATGGCCGTGTTGGGGACAGGGCAGGGTCTATGGTTCCGGGGATGGTGGCCGTGTTGGGGACAGGACAGGGTCTATGGTTCCGGGGATCGTGGCCGTGTTGGGGACAGGGCAGGACATATGGTTCCGGTGATGGTGGCCATGTTGGGGACAGGGCAGGGTCTATGGTTCCGGGGATGGTGGCCGTGTTGGGGACAGGGCAGGGTCCATGGTTCCGGGGATGGTGGCCGTGTTGGGGACAGGGCAGGGTCCATGGTTCCGGGGATTGTGGCCGTGTTGGGGACAGGGCAGGGTCCATGGTTCCGGGGATGGTGGCCGTGTTGGGGACATGGCGGGGCCTATGGTTCCGGGGATGGTGGCCGTGTTGTGAACAGGGCTAGGTCTATGGTTCCGGGGATGGTGGCCGTGTTGGGGACAGGGCAGGGTCCATGGTTCCGGGGATTGTGGCCGTGTTGGGGACAGGGCAGGGTCTATGGTTCCGGGGATGGTGGCCATGTTGGGGACAGGGCAGGGTCCATGGTTCCGGGGATTGTGGCCGTGTTGGGGACAGGGCAGGGTCCATGGTTCCGGGGATGGTGGCCGTGTTGGGGACATGGCGGGGCCTATGGTTCCGGGGATGGTGGCCGTGTTGTGAACAGGGCTAGGTCTATGGTTCCGGGGATGGTGGCCGTGTTGGGGACAGGGCAGGTTCCATGGTTCCGGGGATTGTGGCCGTGTTGGGGACAGGGCAGGGTCCATGGTTCCGGGGATGGTGGCCGTGTTGGGGACATGGCGGGGCCTATGGTTCCGGGGATGGTGGCCGTGTTGTGAACAGGGCTAGATCTATGGTTCCGGGGATGGTGGCCGTGTTGGGGACAGGGCAGGGTCTATGGTTCCGGGGATGATGGCCGTGTTGGGGACAGGGCAGGGTCGATGGTTCCGGGGATGGTGGCCGTGTTGGGGACAGGGCAGGGTCTATGGTTCCGGGGATGGTAGCCATGTTGGGGACAGGGAGGGTCTATGGTTCCGGGGATGGTGGCCGTGTTGGGGACAGGGCAGGGTCTGTGGTTCCGGGGATGATGGCCGTGTTGGGGACAGGGCAGGGTCGATGGTTCCGGGGATGATGGCCGTGTTGGGGACAGGGCAGGGTCTATGGTTCCGGGGATGGTGGCCGTGTTGGGGACAGGACAGGGTCTATGGTTCCGGGGATCGTGGCCGTGTTGGGGACAGGGCAGGACATATGGTTCCGGTGATGGCGCCATGTTGGGGACAGGGCAGGGTCTATGGTTCCGGGGATGGTGGCCGTGTTGGGGACAGGGCAGGGTCCATGGTTCCGGGGATGGTGGCCGTGTTGGGGACAGGGCAGGGTCCATGGTTCCGGGGATGGTGGCCGTGTTGGGGACATGGCGGGGCCTATGGTTCCGGGGATGGTGGCCGTGTTGGGGACACGGCAGGGTAGGGTCTATGGTTCCGGGGATGGTGGCCGTGTTGGGGACAGGGCAGGGTCTATGGTTCCGGGGATGGTGGCCGTGTTGGGGACAGGGCAGGGTCCATGGTTCCGGGGATTGTGGCCGTGTTGGGGACAGGGCAGGGTCCATGGTTCCGGGGATGGTGGCCGTGTTGGGGACATGGCGGGGCCTATGGTTCCGGGGATGGTGGCCGTGTTGTGAACAGGGCTAGGTCTATGGTTCCGGGGATGGTGGCCGTGTTGGGGACAGGGCAGGGTCCATGGTTCCGGGGATTGTGGCCGTGTTGGGGACAGGGCAGGGTCCATGGTTCCGGGGATGGTGGCCGTCTTGGGGACATGGCGGGGCCTATGGTTCCGGGGATGGTGGCCGTGTTGTGAACAGGGCTAGGTCTATGGTTCCGGGGATGGTGGCCGTGTTGGGGACAGGGCAGGGTCTATGGTTCCGGGGATGGTGGCCGTGTTGGGGACAGGGCAGGGTCTATGGTTCCGGGGATGATGGCCGTGTTGGGGACAGGGCAGGGTCGATGGTTCCGGGGATGGTGGCCGTGTTGGGGACAGGGCAGGGTAGGGTCTATGGTTCCGGGGATGGTGGCCGTGTTGGGGACAGGGCAGGGTCTATGGTTCCGGGGATGATGGCCGTGTTGGGGACAGGGCAGGGTCGATGGTTCCGGGGATGGTGGCCGTGTTGGGGACAGGGCAGGGTCTATGGTTCCGGGGATGGTAGCCATGTTGGGGACAGGGCAGGGTCTATGGTTCCGGGGATGGTGGCCGTGTTGGGGACAGGGCAGGGTCTATGGTTCCGGGGATGATGGCCGTGTTGGGGACAGGGCAGGGTCGATGGTTCCGGGGATGATGGCCGTGTTGGGGACAGGGCAGGGTCTATGGTTCCGGGGATGGTGGCCGTGTTGGGGACAGGACAGGGTCTATGGTTCCGGGGATCGTGGCCGTGTTGGGGACAGGGCGGGACATATGGTTCCGGTGATGGTGGCCATGTTGGGGACAGGGCAGGGTCTATGGTTCCGGGGATGGTGGCCGTGTTGGGGACAGGGCAGGGTCCATGGTTCCGGGGATGGTGGCCGTGTTGGGGACAGGGCAGGGTCCATGGTTCCGGGGATTGTGGCCGTGTTGGGGACAGGGCAGGGTCCATGGTTCCGGGGATGGTGGCCGTGTTGGGGACATGGCGGGGCCTATGGTTCCGGGGATGGTGGCCGTGTTGTGAACAGGGCTAGGTCTATGGTTCCGGGGATGGTGGCCGTGTTGGGGACAGGGCAGGGTCCATGGTTCCGGGGATTGTGGCCGTGTTGGGGACAGGGCAGGGTCCATGGTTCCGGGGATGGTGGCCGTGTTGGGGACATGGCGGGGCCTATGGTTCCGGGGATGGTGGCCGTGTTGTGAACAGGGCTAGGTCTATGGTTCCGGGGATGGTGGCCGTGTTGGGGACAGGGCAGGGCAGGGTCCATGGTTCCGGGGATGGTGGCCGTGTTGGGGACATGGCGGGGCCTATGGTTCCGGGGATGGTGGCCGTGTTGTGAACAGGGCTAGGTCTATGGTTCCGGGGATGGTGGCCGTGTTGGGGACAGGGCAGGGTCTATGGTTCCGGGTATGGTGGCCGTGTTGGGGACAGGGTAGGGTCTATGGTTCCGGGGATGGTGGCCGTGTTGTGAAGAGGGCAGGGTCTATGGTTCCGGGGATGGTGGCCGTGAGGGTCCATGGTTCCGGGGATGGTAGCCATGTTGGGGACAGGGCAGGGTCTGTGGTTCCGGGGATGGTGGCCGTGTTGGGGACAGGGCAGGGTCTATGGTTCCGGGGATGATGGCCGTGTTGGGGACAGGGCAGGGTCGATGGTTCCGGGGATGATGGCCGTGTTGGGGACAGGGCAGGGTCTATGGTTCCGGGGATGGTGGCCGTGTTGGGGACAGGACAGGGTCTATGGTTCCGGGGATCGTGGCCGTGTTGGGGACAGGGCAGGACATATGGTTCCGGTGATGGTGGCCATGTTGGGGACAGGGCAGGGTCTATGGTTCCGGGGATGGTGGCCGTGTTGGGGACAGGGCAGGGTCCATGGTTCCGGGGATGGTGGCCGTGTTGGGGACAGGGCAGGGTCCATGGTTCCGGGGATTGTGGCCGTGTTGGGGACAGGGCAGGGTCCATGGTTCCGGGGATGGTGGCCGTGTTGGGGACATGGCGGGGCCTATGGTTCCGGGGATGGTGGCCGTGTTGTGAACAGGGCTAGGTCTATGGTTCCGGGGATGGTGGCCGTGTTGGGGACAGGGCAGGGTCCATGGTTCCGGGGATTGTGGCCGTGTTGGGGACAGGGCAGGGTCCATGGTTCCGGGGATGGTGGCCGTGTTGGGGACATGGCGGGGCCTATGGTTCCGGGGATGGTGGCCGTGTTGTGAACAGGGCTAGGTCTATGGTTCCGGGGATGGTGGCCGTGTTGGGGACAGGGCAGGGTCTATGGTTCCGGGGATGGTGGCCGTGTTGGGGACAGGGTAGGGTCTATGGTTCCGGGGATGGTGGCCGTGTTGTGAACAGGGCAGGGTCTATGGTTCCGGGGATGGTGGCCGTGAGGGTCCATGGTTCCGGGGATGGTAGCCATGTTGGGGACAGGGCAGGGTCTGTGGTTCCGGGGATGGTGGCCGTGTTGGGGACAGGGCAGGGTCTATGGTTCCGGGGATGGTAGCCATGTTGGGGACAGGGCAGGATCTATGGTTCCGGGGATGGTGGCCGTGTTGGGGACAGGGCAGGGTCTATGGTTCCGGGGATGGTAGCCATGTTGGGGACAGGGCAGGGTCTATGGTTCCGGGGATGGTGGCCGTGTTGGGGACAGGGCCGGGTCTATGGTTCCGGGGATGGTGGCCGTGCTGCGAACAGGGCTAGGTCTATGGTTCCGGAGATGGTGGCCGTGAGGGTCCATGGTTCCGGGGATGGTGGCCGTGTTGGGGACAGGGCAGGGTCTATGGTTCATGGGGATGGTGGCCGTGTTGGGGACAGGACAGGGTCTATGGTTCCCCCTTGTTACCCCTTATTTGATTGTTTCTTAACAATTTTTTCGCGCACCAACCCTATTGTGTATATGTGACGACAATAAACATCAATCAATCACCAATGCAATAGTTTACCTTGTTGCGATGTAACCATGTTGTTGAGGAAAGAAGCATGGAATTGATAAGTGATCCGCATAATTTATTTTTATATAATTTTTTGGTGATATTAGCTAGATAATGTAGAATATAAAACAATTGGTTCAGATTAGTTGCGAATTAGTTTTGGGTTCCCTACTCTTTTTCGTTAGATTGACTGCACTAGTAAACTGGTAACCCAAACCCAAATTCTGAAATTTGGAGAAAGGGGACGGGCTAGGCATACGCAATGACACATACCCCATCTCCGTGAATTAATATCTCGTCCCTTAGTTTATTAAAGAAAAGTACCAGGTTACAGTGACCATGACCTATACTAAAATATATCTTTAGTGGGTCATGTAGTGACACTTTATTTTACACAAAACAATAAACGGAAGTCAATAGAACAATTATTTACAGGTCAATTATGGTCGCAATCAGAATATATTTTTATACTTATATTTTTATACTTTAATCTCAGAACCTGCATAATCTTATAACACATGTTAACTTTCGTTTATTGTTTTGGTTCCCCCAACACGCCTCTGTAACCTGCTCCTTTACTAACCTGCTTTGTGATTTACAAAACAAAGAAGAGGTAAAGTAGCTTTAGGTCCCAGAGAGCGTTAGGTCCCAAAGAGCGATAGGTCCCAAAGAGCGATAGGTCCCAAAGAGCGATAGGTCCCATTGCCATTTAAAGTTAGTAAGTAGTAAATTAGTTAGTAAAGGAGCAGGTTACAGAGGCGTGTGGGGGGAACCGAAACAATAAACGAAAGTTGACACATGTGTTTTGTACAGGTCTTATTGTTTTGTACTCACCCCGGACCTGCCTTCACATCACTGCGTTTCAGACTTCAGACAACTGGAAACGCCCCAATCAACCCAACAGACATGTTGTTACTCGATGCCCCTTTCACGGGTTTCACTTTAAAATCTGTCTCAATCCGATGCCTTTTCATCCGCTCTCAGACAGGCTGCCTTTGCCGTGTCTGCAACCTCTCTTTCTCCGATATGATAGATACCACTGTCTCCATTGCTCGCATTGCCCACCCACCCTTGTCTGTTTTCGCATCCACTTACAGTTAGTAAGTCTACAACCTTTATGACTCTCGTAATAATATAGACAGACATTCATATTCGTTATATTCATTTTTATATTTCTGGCTTAATATACGCCGTTCTGTTACCCCGACTGGGGTGTATGGTATTGTAAAAAAAATTACAATTATTTGCATATCATATTGAAATTTAAATGCAGTACAGTCAAAGCATCGACTAGTACAGTTTAAGTAAAGTAGAATGCCATCAGATTATCAGAAATCTAGGTATCTCGCAAGTAAACGGCTATTGTGATAAAATAAGGAAATCAATGGTGGACTTTGGCAAGTCCTGTTCTGTTCCTGTACGAACTAACGTCAATCAATATGTTGCAACATGTTGTGACATAGGGCAATTTCACTGCAAAGCTCTTCTATTATTAGAATTTCTTAGAACTCTGATGTATTACTTAGAAGGCCGCCGAACGCTAACTGTAAAACCAATATGCGATGGGTGGTAGCAAATGTTCCAAATAAGAGAGCCAACCCAGTTTGGTTCCAGCTTGTATCAAACATGAACCATACAGGCCAGCAGATTGGCTAATAGGACAGGGCAGCGTGGGCAGTGGCCTGGAGTATCCCAGGCAACTGCATTGACGTAATTGCTGTTACGTTCGCCATTGGACAGTTGATGACAGTCAGCTGTGTTCTTTCTGGCCTCTTGTAAATAAAGGCAACTGACAAAGCCGTTATACTCATTGTCGGATCATGTCGTAACACTAATTCTTTGTCAGTGGTTTTTATGTTTCTGTGGTTGTCACCGGAGCGTCTGTTTGCGAGAGAATTCGACTGTATTGGACGTAAACCTTAAGTGTAATTGTCGACATCACTGCTAGGGTTTTCAGAACGCTTGGGACGACCGTCAGACGTATTTCTATCGACAAAAAATCCGCAATTTGGTGCTATAAATTAACTGGCTGATTCCAGCTCTGCCATTTTACAAAAAAAAACTATTAAACAAAAATTAAAAGTATGAAGAAGGAAGTGTTAGCTGCATCAGTTTTTGTTATAAAGCTGTTAAGAACTCACAGCAATCTGTCAAAGGAAGGACTAGAATTATTTTGTTCTAGTTTGTCAATCGTTTTATTAGATCATTATAAAGATCATTGGTTCACCGAAAACCCGAATCGTGGCAGCGGGTTCCGTTGTCTGCGTAACAACCACAGCGTAGATCCCCTGTTACTGAAGGCCGGGCGTGCGTGCGGTCTCTCGCGGGAGCAACTATCGTCGTGGTTACCGGACGAGTTGACGGTGTGGGTTGACCCCGGGAGTGTTAGCTACCGGATCGGGGAGCACGGCTCGATCTGCGTGGTGGTCGGATCGCCGCCGGAGCGGAATCCGAGTCCGCAAGGAAGGTCGCAACGCTACGGTAGAAACTCGCCACCGACGGTGACCGATTACTCACCGGAGAAACTCTACTACCCCGTCTACGATGCCGCTATCCGGAGCTGCAATAACCAGGTACTGTTTACTGAACGCGCAAAGAACGTCCCTTCCCCGATGACGGCGTACGTGTCCAGTTAGTTAGACCCAGAACTCCCACTGCTGACCCCCACAAACATACTACCATGCTGCCAAACTTACGGACGGAGTCATACTATCTTTACAATGTTTATCTTCAGGTTATTAACAAGGCTTTTATTGTCGGACTCGGACAACACAATATGTGCTGAATAGGTTTTTATTTCTTTGAAAATGTTTCTGTTATTTTAAAAAATAATATGTTGTTTTAAGCTAATGCATGATTTTTGTGTTAATTACTTATTTGTGTGCTTTTTTTTAAAGTGAGGGTTTTTAACAAGTACGTTAAATCCTTTATCTTTACCTTAGCATTTTATTTAAAATAGGTGTTGGTGTTTTTTTTGCTGAATACCATCAGATGATGGATGAATTTCAGTAAATAGTAACTTATTCATTTTAGTTTAGCCATTTTGCTGTATATATATTATTACCCGAATAATGGATGCCATCTTTAAACTTAGCGCGACTGCATTGCAATTGTATTTATATTAATATAGTGGTGTTTCCTTAGTTACCTTGTAGAAATTATTTAGTGGCTATTGACAGTGTAGTAAAACCCACCGCAAGTATTAAATCCATCGTGTTGCGAATTGTATGTGCGGATGTTTACCAATTGTATGTGCGGATGTTTACCAATTGTATGTGCGAATGTTTACCAATTGTATGTGCGAATGTTTACCAATTGTATGTGCGAATGTTTACCAATTGTATGTGCGAATGTTTACCAATTGTATGTGCGAATGTTTACCAATTGTATGTGCGAATCTTTGCCAATTGTATGTGCGAATGTTTACCAATTGTATGTGCGAATGTTTACCAATTGTATGTGCGAATGTTTACCAATTGTATGTGCGAATGTTTACCAATTGTATGTGCGAATGTTTACCAATTGTATGTGCGAATGTTTACCAATTGAATGTGCGAATGTTTACCAATTGTATGTGCGAATGTTTACCAATTGTATGTGCGAATGTTTACCAATTGTATGTGCGAATGTTTACCAATTGTATGTGCGAATGTTTACCAATTGTATGTGCGAATGTTTACCAATTGTATGTGCGAATGTTTACCAATTGTATGTGCGAATGTTTACCAATTGTATGTGCGGATGTTTACCAATTGTATGTGCGAATGTTTACCAATTGTATGTGCGAATGTTTACCAATTGTATGTGCGAATGTTTACCAATTGTATGTGCGAATGTTTACCAATTGTATGTGCGAATGTTTACCAATTGTATGTGCGAATGTTTACCAATTGTATGTGCGAATGTTTACCAATTGTATGTGCGGATGTTTACCAATTGTATGTGCGAATGTTTACCAATTGTATGTGCGAATGTTTACCAATTGTATGTGCGGATGTTTACCAATTGTATGTGCGAATGTTTACCAATTGTATGTGCGAATGTTTACCAATTGTATGTGCGAATGTTTACCAATTGTATGTGCGGATATTGCGAATTGTTTCTGCGAATGTTTGCGAATTGTATGTGCGAAAGTGTATGGTTTAATATTTATTTATTTTTATTAGTTAAATGGAAAGTGTGGGCTCGTTGTGTTTATATATATAAAGTGTGGGCTCGTTGTGTTTATATATATAAAGTGTGGGCTCGTTGTGTTTATATATATAAAGTGTGGGCTCGTTGTGTTTATATATATAAAGTGTGGGCTCGTTGTGTTTATATATATAAAGTGTGGGCTCGTTGTGTTTATATATATAAAGTGTGGGCTCGTTGTGTTTATATATATAAAGTGTGGGCTCGTTGTGTTTATATATATAAAATGTGGGCTCGTTGTGTTTATATATATAAAGTGTGGGCTCGTTGTGTTCATATATATAAAGTGTGGGCTCGTTGTGTTTATATATATAAAGTGTGGGCTCGTTGTGTTCATATATATAAAGTGTGGGCTCGTTGTGTTTATATATATAAAGTGTGGACTCGTTGTGTTTATATATATAAAGTGTGGGCTCGTTGTGTTTATATATATAAAATGTGGGCTCGTTGTGTTTATATATATAAAGTGTGGGCTCGTTGTGTTTATATATATAAAGTGTGGGCTCGTTGTGTTTATATATATAAAGTGTGGGCTCGTTGTGTTTATATATATAAAGTGTGGGCTCGTTGTGTTTATATATATAAAGTGTGGGCTCGTTGTGTTTATATATATAAAGTGTGGGCTCGTTGTGTTTATATATATAAAGTGTGGGCTCGTTGTGTTCATATATATAAAGTGTGGGCTCGTTGTGTTCATATATATAAAGTGTGGGCTCGTTGTGTTTATTTGTAAATCGTAATTTTTTGTAGAGAACACGGAAATTATATACTTAATCAATTAAACTACATAATATATATAATATATAAAGTTTGTGTAATATTAGTACGTGTTTGGCATTCCAGTATACATCGAGTGAAAACCAATAATTAAAAATAATACACAATTGCCTTGATCCTCTTTTTGGAAATTGGTAATAATATAGGATTTTTTGGCGTTTTTTAACATTGTCAATCCACTATAGTTGCAACAATATTTTACTTTATTTTACTACTATATTATATTATATTATATATATTTATGTAAGTTTATTGCTTATTGTCAATCCCACTATTTAATAGGAATATTGTGCTGGGTGGGTTTTAATATTGTTCCATTATTTATAATTTGTAAGTAAGTTTTTGGAAGCAATATATATGATACCCATAATGTGCAGCCCATATAGAGTGCAAGGTGTTAAATTGTACCATTTTTATCGTCTATTTTTATGTAATTCTACCACTTTATATTTTATTTGAACTTTTAAAGAAAAAAAAGAAACGAAAATATAAGTTTATAAAGTAAGAATTCCTAGGTAGAATCATATTGACTGGAGGCGTTGTAAATATAATACTGTTGCCTTGGTGATGAAGTGGCAATCATCCATCCATATATGTATCGTATTTTATGTAAATAAGTTGGTAGTTTACTTATTGTTATGATATTTCATCTAATAATATCAGAAAATACAAACAATACAGTGTAGTTTAGTGATGCATTTATATCAGAGTTTTTTTACATTAGGGTTTAACCTTCCCTTGAATTACTCAAGATTTATCGGATCTTTACTCCGTGTCGGCTAATGTCGGCTCAACCTTAATCCGTATCCGAATAACTTAAAGTAAAATATAAGCAGTAACGTCACGTGACACTAATTTGAAAATGTGCACATTTTAAATTCAACATGATGAACATGTTTAATTACAAATAGTACAACACATTAATAAGAAATAATTAGCACGACATTAATGAGTAACTAAGGTGACGTAACTAGAGTTAGAGCCAGAAGTGACAGGTAACTGGATCCATTCGGTAATCTGTCGTAACCGGTCTAGCGAAGTAGTAACACTTCATCGAGGCTAGCTTGGGTGGGGAGGGTCCCCATGATGGCGCTGGCATTCCCACGGGTGATGGCACTCGATAGCCGCTGGAACGGGAAGGAGGTGGACCTTGGTTCCCCGGTGGCGCGGGCGATTCGGCGACCGATCTCATTGAGGAGAACGGTGCCCTCATCACCGATTGGGCCGAGGGTTTCGGAGGCAACCGTCACAAAGTGATAGTTGTGAGCCAGGTCGGCGTATTTTGCAGCTTTGGTTGCCTCAGCCGCTGCGGCAGCACCCCCTTCGGTTATCGATGTAATCGGGAGATAGGATTGGGCTAAGGTATCCCGGCAGGTGAAGTCCCAAACGAGGCTACGTCCTTGGTGCCAAGGGGCGACAGACATACCGTCTGGTATCCGGCCATCCTTGCAGTGGTCGCGGGCCTCGAGGGTGGATGAACATGTTTATGTTTATACATCAGCAAATTTATATACCCGAAATCAGTTTGTTTACGAGTTGTGTGGGGACTTGTGGATGGATAGTCTGCAGGCTAAATATACAACGTTGGTTACACGTTTACGGTTAGAACTACTGACACCCCCATTGGAACTAATGAGGTTTACGTTTAGAACTACTGACACCCCCATTGGAACTAATGACGTTTACGGTTAGAACTACTGTCACCCCCATTGGAACTAATGACGTATCCGGTTTCGAAATAAAGTACTTTAGAACTAACGACACCCAATCATGTATGAAACCTCTTTATTTATGACAATGTTCTGAGCTACCCTACATAGTCAGACAGAAGTTTGGGCGGTTGCCAGTTCAACTCACCCAGCCGATACCAGGGTCGGTATGATTTATACATCGAAAACATTCATTGTTTTCATTTTTTTATTATCCCCCAACTAGACTTATGATGATGATTCTTATTATTAATACATGAACGACAAACATTTCACTAGAAAGTTGTTAGATGTCACGTTTTCATTAAAAATTTGCTCAAAAAGACAAAAATCTGGTTGTTGAAACATAATTTTTAGTACGGACCACATCGTCAATATCTCAACTCGGGCAAATTCTTTGACATTTAGGGAGTTGATAAAAAGTTTTCGAAACTTACAAGGAATTTCACTCAACAGAGGGTCTTTGTAAAATAACAGATAATGTGTCAGATTTTATTCATAAGGTCCTGCAACGTTATGATGACCTACGTCGTTCATGTCCTGAGAGTGTCTTTACAGTTGCTGAGGTTACGGCCAGTACCATGATATCACCATGGCATTGTAATGATGAGGTGATAAAAATATTAAACGAGAGATAAAACATTTTTTTACTTTATATAGCGATAAAAAATATACGAAATATATAATTATTTTACCGTAAGTTTGTTCAACTTTTAACACAAAGTCGTGTTTAATTCGTGTTTGTATTTGTCAAACATTTACTTCGTACCAACTGTGTGTGCGGTGGTGAAAGCGTTCATTTACAGGAAATCTGTGGTTTGGTGTAGGAATGTGTTTCAAAGGTTAATTGATTGAAACGATTAAACATGGCTGCACTAACGATTGAACCTTCCTATAACTGCAGATTTTTCAATTAATAGTTAAATCTTATAGAATGTGCTTTACGAGGTCAATGAACTTCTAGAAGGGCAGAAACAAGCACCTTTTTGTCCAGAATGGGGGGGGGGGGGGGGGGGGGGGTCTTCACGCGATCATAATTCATCCCGCTCCAAGGGATGAAAAATCTACGCATAATGACAGCTGATTACTATCACAAATATAACTGTAACCGTGATTCCTTCACAGACGGGAATCACAATTAAGATAAAATGTTGAAGGTTGGAGACATGATTTTATTGTTTTTGCATGAAGAATAATATATTGTGAGTACCGAGTACTGAATTTATGAGTGTGGTAAACAAATGAGTTTACACAGGATGCAATGTGAGGGAGTATTGAGCATAATAGTGGATTTATGAATGCGATGATAGCTACCCTCCCTTTATTGGCTTTTATTGCATTAAGGTTAGGCAGGGAGCTGCGCGCGATAGGCTGACTAACGCGTGCTGGTGTTGCTTCCATAGCAACATAAAGGCAGGTAACAACACCCTCAGGGTTGGTGAGTAATCTGTCGAGTATTTCTTTGTTGACGTCATTGCGAATGAGTGGGCGGGTAGCTGCTCTATTCCGTACCGGTAGCTGCTGCTCCACGGTAGCTGCAACACGGCAAAGTGGTTGCAAGTTGATATCATTTGTCAGAATTACGAAGCCGACAATTATAAATTGTGTCATTTTTAATTTCATCGGTGATAATAGCGTTCATATATTTTCATATCATTTAATATTAGCGATAATACGCTATTTCGGTGATATATTTCGAGACAGGGGGGGGGGGGGGGGCTGGACGCAAATCCCCTCTTGGCGAATTAATATCCCTCCTCAATGTTAAATTCTCAATTTAGGGAAAGGAGCAGGTTACATTTTAACCAAAATAGAACAGATTACAGTTTTACTTTTGAGAGTAATCAGCTGTTATTTGTTTATTTTAAAAACGTTGGAAAAAAACAATAGAAAAAGTTCTCAAAAATTGGCCTTACAAAAAGGGCGCTTTAGAAACTTTATCGCTAATGGATGTTGCACATGTAATGCGTCTACAAGTCCTAAATTACCTAACCTGCTTCTAAATGTAGGTCAGTAGGTGCAATGATAAATAATATTATTTAATTAGGAAAGTAAGCGGGAGAGAGCGAGAGAGAGAGAGAGAGTAGCGGAACTTGTTATTATTCGATTCGTTAGATTTCAGTTGGCCTACATTATTAGAAGCCCCGGCTGTTGCCGTAACTTTCTGAGAAAAAGCCTATAGAAAATGTACCGAATCAATTATAATGAACAGCCCTTGGGGAGTATCGATCGGGGGCTTACCCGGGCTACAACCCTAGTACAGAACGAGCTACCAAGAATACGCTGCACTTCTATTGTTATTGTTCGCTCGTCTTTGAAGGCAAAAACCTATTCCGTTCTGTTAATTAAAGAATTCCATCTGGTGGTTCTCTTTCCTTATTGTGTTTGGCCGTTCAATTTATTGCAAATATAATTTCGCTGGTATATTCTTCGCAAGGCCAGCACTACGTTATTAATATATCTTCAATTTCACGGGTGTAAACGTTACGCCGACAACGGACTACCGACAACCGCAACGCCGTCAACCATTATTATTAAAGCTAATTAATGTTATTTATTAATTGGGCGAAAGGAACAGGTTACAGGGGAAGGTTGTTCTAACCAAAACAATAAACGAGAGTGACGAACTCAGGTTACATTTTCATTTTGTCGGCTGTCGGCGTAGCGTTTACATCCCCATGTTAAACATCATTTCTTTATTCTTAAAATTTTCTTTCTATCCGCTATATTTGTGAAGATTCAGGATTTAATGTTGTACTCTTTTTACTGGAGGGATTCCAGAGCACCCCCCCCCCCCCCCCCCCCATCCCCCGTGCGTCTCCCTTTGGTGGAATGGAGAGAAGATGACACATCATTGATCATCACCTCACTAATTTAGAATCTATACAGTATATACACATCCATATAACATCACTCCATTTAAAGATACTGTATCACCATTGCTATTGGATGCAATAGTCATATATTAAGAATGTCAGTGTTAAAATATTCAGTTTATCACGGCCACGTGGACTATTAAATAGAATTGAGACAATACATTGCAATGATATTGGCAATGTAAATAAGGCCCCGGTATCTCTTAGAAGATATAGATTATAAGAGCGGTTGCTTTAATTAGTATAATACATTGCACTTGCGCCTTCGTGTTTAATTATAATCCCGCGTAGGTTGCAGATGCACATGCACGAATATGGTCATGTCGTGTCCTATGCCCGCCTTCACTTCCTGTATTTATGTTCGTCCACCGGCTTTAGAAGTAATGCCCTACGTTGCCAAGAAAAAGCACATCTTGAATAGCCCGTAATAACTAAATAAATAAAAAAATTATCATGTGACTTAATTATTATCAAATCGCATCTAGGGATACAATAATGAGATTGTGGGGCGAGACACGTAGTCGGCGAGCCTTTGCATACGGTTCATATAGGGCAAATGGGGCATGTCCGTCTGTCTGTCTGTCTGTCCGTCCGTCCGTCTGGTAAATGTTTGAACGCGAATATCTCGGCATTGCTGGTTCGGAATTGAACCAAACTTAGTAGGTAAGTAGTAGAGAGAAAGTATGGAAAGTTTGTAAAGTTTGGTGAAAAATCATGCAGTCTGACGTCAGCTACGACAGATTATGTGGTTTTTAGAAAATGTTAAATTTCTCGGGAAGGCCTCATTTTCCTGAGCTGAAATTTTGGTGGCCGGTAGAGAATCATGAAGTCTATCTTTTACGAAATTGAAAAGTTAAGACATTTAATTGGGGATCCGCTAGAGACTCAGAAGTAATGACATAGGCCTACCGGTACGGTACTGCTGTACAGTGCTGCACTGGTGGTAAGTACGAAATTGCAGAATAACAATTTGACACCACCTAGCGGATTAACATATGATTGTATATCGAATGAATACATTTATAGCATGGGATATGGGGTCCAAACTAGACATGCCCCATTTGCTCTATATGAACCGTATGCCAAGGCTTGCCGACTACGTGCTGCGCGAAGTCCCCACGAACGTGTTACATGTAGTAAGGTAACATAGGCGACCACATTTCAACCTTTGCCCACCCTTCTTGCCGTGTTATCCAATATTTGCTGTGGTGTGGGAGCGACAAGGCGACCTTTACTAACAGGCCTTGCTCTTGCAGCCAAGAAATCTCCAAACTTTACGTAGGCCTAAATGTATAAACAACCATTAAACTGGTAGTTTCTTTATTTATCAATAGGACCTTTAATTAAGAAATGGTCAAATATGAACCCGTCTATATGCGTGGTGTGTATTTTGAGTTATGATGTGTATCTATCTAAAAAAGGAGTGTATGTAATGTAATTATGTATCTAATAAATGTATGTATGTATCTGTTGTTGCTGCACAGTATCTATATACTGTATCTCTGTAGTATGTATCTATCTACCATAAATAATCAGTTTTCCACACAGTTTAGAGACTTTGCATAGTTATAAAGGTTCTTCAGGAATAATGTAGATTCAAATATTTTCATACAAAACAGGGCGTAACGATGCTTGTAATGTAGACGAGTGATGCTTGTCTATCTATAGTCCTAAACAACCCGTCACGCACAGTTTCGATACTTTGTATAGTTATAAACTAAAGGTTCCTCAGTCTTTGTTTAGAATATAATATTTTCAGAGAAAACAGGACGAGCGCAACGAGGCTTGGAATTTAAGACAAGTACTGAGTTAACTATGCTGAGCGGGTTCGTTTCTAGTATCTAATATAATTTAAATTAAAAAGGTATACCGTAATAAATTTAAGGAAACTGTTGGACGTATGGGAAAATTGTGAAGATAATTGTTGTCGAATGAAAATAATTGTGTGTTTATTTATTATAAACATATAATTATTTATTATATTTACTAATATAATTAGATTATAAATTATAATTAAGAATCTCTACTTCAGCACCAGCAATTATAAATAAAGCTGACGTGTTGCGCGACCTTGCTCTGCTAGTAAAGATACAGTTTAGTATACATACAAGTACATGTGCAGAATTTTAGGACTACGCTAATTTTGCAGTTTTCTGGGCTACAAGGCCTGTTAGTAATGGTCTCGTTGAGGAGCGACAGGCCAGTCTTGGTATGAAGTGCGAGATGTGCAAACTATTAAGTTTAAAACTCTATTTTGAAATATCTCAGTAAAGGGCCAATACGGGATCGCGAGCCCCTTTCATTCCCCACGTAACTGGGCTACTACTACTGTTTTGGAACTTGTTCTTATCGTTGGATAACTAACTAGCTTTCTAAATTGATTGGGGTACGGTATGGTGGGAATAAGTGGTTCGATGTTAATCTCTTGATGGATATTGCTGGCAAACAAAGCCCATATCATGTGACTGACTAGTAAGTGACTAGGGCGGCGGTCGTGGTATTGAGTAGTTAGTTGGCTGCTGGGGCCGTAGATTAAAGGCCAGTGATTCATTGATTGAGAATGCAAGCTGTCAGTCCGCCAGTCAGCCTCACCACGGAATGGGTCCCATATTGTGTGCTTTTGGGCTTTTAATGGTGTCCTCGTTTTTAGGCTTTGCTTGCGGTTATCTGAAGGTCAATGGTCAGATGGTGGAGGCAGGAAGTACCATTACCTGTGCACGCGGTGTCGGCTATGTACCATAGAAGTTGTCAAAATGGAGCAAATATATAGATTAATCTAAACAATCTTAACTACATTTTCAATTTAGGATTATTTTGCTTACTGTATGCAAAATCAAAAAACGAGATTTCCTACAGTACTTGAGCGAAAACCACACCCTACAATCCCTGCATTATTGTTCAGTGAACAATTGGAAGGAATAATCTATAGCTTATATGAAAAACAAAAAAGGTAAAAGGATAAACTCTTCATGCATCTTTGATGAGAGACACTTCGTTCAATGGAAATGGATAAGTTAAAGTGACCTCCCGATCACTACAGTAGTACAGTAAGTACTACGGTACCGCACCGGTAGCAAACATTTAGTTTATGCCCGCCCATATCCATCGCTGGATACTACTTACTTCCTCTACTACAACTACTAGGATCGGCATGCTGCCTTGCAGCTGTATTTTCAAGAATGCTGTGCCGGCCTGTCGACAAAATCGCGCCGCCACAACTCCCTATCACCCATGACATTTGCTAGATCATCCGCATCTTCAAGGCCAGTGTCCTTTAAGATGCGTCTCAAGAAAGTCATGGGCTGTTCACCATGCTTATTCACTCCATGAGGCTGCCAAAGCTCAAGATTATGCACTGGCTGGTCCTCACGGCGAAAACTTCCTCTAACCTTAGATATGGCAGGGGGGACTCTGACGCTATTAAAATGAAACCCTCGCCAGCGGAAAATTTACGAAACTACAATTTATATGTCAAAATAGGAATTTTGGATTACATTATTGCGATGAAATAACCTTGTCCTTGCAATAACTGTGTTCTACTTTATATTACTTGAATTCCATGCGGTCTAGGAGCAGATGTTTAGGCAACCCGGCCTATTCTTATAATAACAATAATAACGTACTGTGTAGCCGTACGTACTGTACGTACAGTATATTATTATATCAATGTACAACGGGTAACATATGTGGTTTGGAAGGAACTACTGTTGTTGGCTGTGTTATTGGCATATATATGATATTAATTGGTCATTGAGTAATAACTGTTGTAATGTGAAAAGGGTGTGACCAGGTTAGGTTGGTACATGGTATATTGAACTTGAACAAAATATAATTCTGGGAGTACCTACAAGGGCATTTGTGAAAATCATTGTACCGGTATTTAAGTACTTACAAATCACAATGTTGCGTCTCCGCGTACAAAATAGTAGCTCTTGGCAACAAACTTACTGTCGGGGCTATAATTTTTTTGTGTGTGTGTGGGGGGGGGGGGGGGGGGGGGTTATACATTTCCTCACATTTTACAGTTTTGGAATTCCCACAACACCAACTTTCGATTCAATCGGTTCCAACGATAACGATATTTATAATCAATCGTAGGCCTACAAAAGATATTATCGGTAAACGTAAAACGCGATGTTACTTTAACTTTAGAGCAATTTTCATGCGGTAGAAACATGGGTGTGATGGATTGTCAGCCACTTGATTTCATGGTGGGAAAAATTATCGGCGCGTGTAGCCGGCCTACAATAGCGAAATAGTTTGTTGTTTTCACTTCATGTTAAAAATTAGGCCTAGAAACTAAACCTTGCCGAGCAAATAAGCAAAAAATAATCAATTACAGCACAGCTAATGAGCCGGATTGTAAAACGAATTCCGTTGTAACAGGCTGAGTACACTCCCCAGTTTTCTCCATAGATTTCTTAATTAACGGAAAGGAGCAGGTTACAGTGGCGGGCTTTTCTAACCAAAACAATAAACGATATCCCAATAACATAGGTTACAGTTTTATTTTTGCAATATACGAAAATAACACAGGTAGCTACGGATATGAATTATAACTCAATTAGGGGAGTCATCTCAGCCTAAGGGGAGTGTTCTTAGCCTAGGCTGAGATAACTGGGAAGTGTTCCCAGCCTGGGCTGAGATAACTGGGGAGTGTTCTCAGCCTAAGCTGAGATAACTGGGGAGTGTTCTCAGCCAAGGCTGAGATAACTGGGGAGTGTTTTCAGCCTAGGCTGAGACGACTGAGTGTTCTCATGGAATACTAAATATATACGGAAGGACATAATGTATCATACTACCCCTGGTATCTTTTTATTTTATAAAACGATAGATATGGATGACAGAAAACCGCTGCTAAATTTTTTTCCAAATCTGTCGTGCCGTTTTTGAGATATAGCATTTTATATAACGCTCCCATGGCCTACTATATATAGGCCTACACGGCCTAAATAAGCTGCATTTTGAGGCCATTCAAAAAGAGTTTTTTTACAACAATTTGATATTTTGATATAATTATTTAATTTGACTGAATTGAAGTCTCCTCGTTAAGCAAGATACTAAATTATATGGTAGCTATAGTGTTTTAGGTAGGTTTAGCTAGTAATTTTGACGGTACTAGTGTGTTATAGGTACACCCCCCTCAAATATTTTTTACTAGCTAGTTTTTGCTATTTATTTTTATGAAATGTTCTAGAACATGAGATACATTTGAAAAAAAAAATAAAATGTTCTAGAACAAATATTTTTTGTTCTAGAACAAATTTTAAAAAAAGCTTACAAATTTTATTTTTTGTTAGTTATGTTTTATTTGATGTCAAGGAAATTGAATTTTCTAGAATAATCGAATTTCTACAGCTAAGATTTGACTTTCGCCCAACAACTAGCTGAGTGTCGTTGGAAGCTTCTACACAAATAATACCCATTTCCTGCTCTGTTGGATTTGATCAGAAAATATTACCCGCTGTCTGCTAAATAATAAATATTACACAGTATACGTACCGGTATTCTAAGCATATCATTAATTTCTGAATATAATGACCTCAATACAGTGATTTTTTTAATTTTATTTAGCTATTAAAAAATACTAGCTAACTAGCCCCCTAGTGCCTAGTGCCATTTTGACACTGGTATGATACCAGTGTATATTTAGTATTCCATTGTGTTCTCAACCTAGGCTTTGATCACTGGGGAGACATTTCAAGAGGGAGTTATCTCACTCAGCCTGTACACCGGATCTGTTTCAATCTTACTATTACTACTGTATTGGTTATAATTGGGAATATAATTATACGCAACCATAATGTTTTCCATTTCAAATTCTAGTGTAGTTGTCAGACTGTAGGTAGATCTCCTATTATTTTTTACCGAACCGGAGTTCGGTATAGACCTGTAGCTTAGATGTTTAGTTAGTACGATTGAGATAATATTTAGGGCAAATCTTCTGAGAGACAACCATTGTGCTTTTAAAACCGGATTAATTATTTTTTTTTGAATTCTAAGCTCAAAATGATTTCATGGAAGAATATATAGCCTTCTCCACAATCTAACTGGTGGAGTGATTCACTCACGTTGCTTCTACTATTGGCGGTCTTGGGTTCGATCCCGTGCCGATCCCGTTACAATATCGTAACTGGTGGGCCAACCCAGCTTATGTAGGAATCTGGCTTCTTAGCTGGGGGAGTAAAGATAAATGGTTGGATATGTACGGGGAGTGGGAATTAGTGTGGCCCCTCCTTGCCTTATAGGTAACAGCAAAGAGAGAGGAGCCTTCGGGTTGCCGATCACTTTACTTTACTTTATATAGGCTTCTGGGGGTAAGGGGTACGGGAATATAATAGAATCCCTCACATTCCAACAGATGACTTGGCGGGGGGGGGGGGGGGGGGGGGGTGGATGACGTAATCGAAATGGTTCAATCTCAAGGGGGAAATCGAAATAAACAATAAACTAGACCATGATTTTTAATATTGAAATCGCAACAGGTGTGATTTTAAAAAGTTAAAAAGTTATAGATTACAACAAATTGGATAAAGTATATTGGGAATGATTTCTTATTTCATCACCGGAACTCAATAACGATTTATTTCTTTCACTTTCGCTTGGAACTGACATAAATAAATATTTACTTTCGAATGGCGTAACATATTTGTCTCCGAGGTTGTGAACAGCCCTTAGTCGTTGTTCTGGAAACTCTGAATAATCCCTGAAAAAATCAAACTCTTTCAGTTGTCCACCGGCGTTCATAAAGGCAAATATTGGAACCCAAATAAATATAGAGCCAAAAATAATAAAGCCCAAATATAATGTCCATGCTGGTCCCTCCTCTGGTTCTTCTGTTTGTACCATTCGTTGACCACTTGTACCATCTCCGTAAGGACGGTATTTGTAACCACCTTCACAAACAATGTATATCTCAAATAGAGACATTGTTGTTAACCCTATTGGACAAACATATTTCCACAAAACCATTAAATATAGCCTTGGTCTTTTGCCAGTCATCGTTTCGAAATCAAACATAAGATTATTAAATACTCCAGGAGTAAAAGCGATAGCCGCTGACATTAAGGCGGCAGCCACAGTTGCTGCCAATCTGTCCACAAAAAACCTCGACAATTCACTGAAATATTTACCAGTTCTTAATGTGAATATTAAACTGCAGATCCAGAAAGCGAAACATGTAACTAGACAAACCCACTTAAACTGTGTTTTGAACTTATATTCTTTGATTATAGTGCATAACAGTTGCATTTGCGCAAATAGGGTGTCAATTCCCAATACCACGAGAAAAGAATAATACACGGGTGGTAAAATGTCAAGCTTATTGAAGTCATCCGTCTTCTCTGTATTATAAGACGGAAACAGTTCTATGTACGTAATGGCCTCTGCCCCCCTTTTAGTATATTCAGATAAATAGTTTGTAATGTTTTTGCATTGTTTACCGCATCTCTCATTACTGACAATACCGAGACCCGAATAGACACCAAGAGCGCATAGTATAGCTATCAGATAATCGCAAAATACCATGAACCGAGCATCATGATACATATCATTCGTTCTTGGAAGGTGACCAGCTAGACACAGATGAACCCCTAAGCATACTCTTGTACTGAAGATAGCGTAAGACAGCGCTTCATACCATGACTTAGGCTCTTTAAGACGTGAAAATTCTGAGGAAAGAAGATGACTTATACCAACAGAAGAAGGATCCTCGCTCCAAAAATAAATAAATCCGATACAAGCAGATACAAATACATATGGCACGGTAAACCGAGTAATTTTACAAGTATATTTAATTCCACCAAGTATTCCAAAGAAAGTGATTATCCATACGACTGCTGTTAATCCAACCATTTTGTTCGAAATAAGTGGCTGTCCAAAATCACTAATATTAGCCGCCAATCCCATTGTAGTGGAATAGTAAAAGAATTCGCCTGAAGTCTTTCCTTGAATGCAACCAATAGTAAATGTTTCATTCACATGCCATTTGGTGTCAACATGAACTGGTTGGGAGGAGATTATAGGACAAAGTGTCCAAGGGAGCGGATCCTGGAACGCCATGAACAAATAATAGCAGGAGTAGGTGTGCATAACACTATAAGATAAAGTGGAGAAACAACCGATTAGAGTGACTACGATACCAATGCCGCTGAGGTACGGGTTGATCTGATACCAGGTTAATAGGGGACTCCGACGGTACCTTTGTCCTATCCCGCACTCTAGTGTTAATAGAGGAATACCCAATAAGGCTAAACACACACTGTACTGAAATAAAAACACTGCTCCACCCTGCTGGGCCATTTTATTCGGGAAGTGTGCCATGTTCGTCAATCCAGTAATAAACCCAATTTGTAAAAACGTAAACTTCCATTTCGATGTAAATATAATTTTCGCCTTTTCAGTATGAGCATCATCCATTACAAATTCGTAAATTTGACTCTTGAGTTGACGTTGAAGTTCCGCAAATGAGATGTATGGTTTGTATTGCTTGTTATCAAACTCGTCACGAAATATATAGAAGTCACCTGGATAAAATTGTTTGACTTCACTGCCATCAACACAACTTGTGCTGTCCCACATGCTCGTAATGCCACTCACATTTTCGCTTTCATCGAATTCTACGTCCATCCCGGTATCCCCCACGCTGGTAATGTTGTTCATATTTCTACTCCCATTGTGTTGTTTCTCCATATCCCGTCATTTAGCTTACAAACTAGGTACCTAGGCCTACACTAGTACCGAACGGTACAACTGTAGTATAATACCAATACCGTTACCGTATTGTAGTAGTTACATAATAAGGTCTACTCGTAGGACCACCTCACACGATGAAACTTTTATTCAGCAACTTGATTAGCTACAAATTTCTAAAAAATGTGTAGTGGCCACAACAAAAGTTTCTAGAGAGAAGAGTCCCACAAAATGTTACGAAACATGTTAATTAATGAAAACAAAAGTTGAATAAATGATTAGTGTAAATGGGCACTTGTACGATATGAGTAGGCAAATACTATTTTAATAAATTTTT
>JAUCBJ010004236.1:0-17308 GCA_032718475.1 Nemertoderma westbladi
GATTGGCTGATTGATATTGAGTTACTCGATGATGCCATTATACAACGTTTTGAGTCGGCTTCCGAACATGAACATTTATCCTTCTTGTAATGCGACAATCCTATGGAAATAGGTTGGGATGAATTTGAATAAGAATAAATATCAATTTATTATAATTAAATATATAAACTAAAAAATACTTCAAGCAAATACTTTGTAATAATATTTATACAATAATATACATACATACCGGTACTAATAAGTCGATTTTAGTCGGATTTTACTTTTTTATACAATTCCACACTTTAAGACATGTTCTATCAGCTGGTGAAGTTTTGAACACTTTAACAAATGGGAAGTGATGATTATTTCGTGGTAAAGTGAAGCCCTTATATCCCAGGGCAGGGGATAATATTTTACTGCAGAAAGGCCCCATATCTCTCTATATTGTATTTAACAATTAAAATTTTTGACTTATGGCCTTCTGCATTTATTAATAAAAATGTATTAATTAAAGACAGCAGCTTGGTCTAGTGGTGACATTACTGCGCTTCCGATTAGGGAGCCCGGGTTCGATCCCTAGATGGGGCAGCACTGTTTGGGCACAGTGCGTTAAATGCTGCAGCCTAGCCCAACCCCGGCTTTCATCCTTCAGTGGTCGATAAATGGGAACCAAGGCAACTTGGGAAACAGAGTGGAAGGGTTTACTGTGGAAGATCACCCATGGTGGTGAACAGGCATTCCTTTAGGAAACAGAGTGGAAGGGTTTACTGTGGAAGATCACCCATGGTGGTGAACAGGCATTCCTTGGCTTAACGAGCCTAAAAGATTCTCCCATTCAATTAATTATAAGGTCGCAGAATAGGTTTACTGTCACATACCCAATGGTCGTCACTTCCCCATGATAAATTTGCCTTATAAATATCGAATGTGCTATATTCCAATAATACCAAGCGCCCAGTTCTTTTAAATAAATAAAAAACAAAAAGAAACACACGTATTGATTTGTAACACTATACGAGTATATGTTGTGACTTAGGGCCTTTTTACATTGAATATCTCGAAAACTAGAGTAGATAGAGCGCATTTTTTAGACCCGGAAAAAGTGAAAGAGTGAATTTTGGAAAAATGCGACATACGGTCTTTTCACATTGCAAGGGCAGATCTGCCGTGCAATGAGAAAAAAAGTAAGTCAAAAAAGTCATTTCGAGTAAAACACAAATTAGTGATTGCCTTCAGATTGTTGTTATAAAATGTCCGAAAATTATTAATTTTTTATAACCCCACGCAATTGTTGGTGGGAAATTTTTCTACGTGATTATGTTTCACTTTTCATTAATATTTTGAATGTTTTTTGTACTTAAAAAAAGGTGTTTTTACATTGTACAACCGAGGCGGGTTATGACCCATCCCATAATGTCAGAGTAGGGTCTATCTCACCTACCGGTGAGGATATCAAGGCGGTGAAGAACAGAGACATACTCTGCTCGAACCACTCCATCTACTGAGAACACAAGGGGTGAAAATTCCACTTGTGTCTGTGTGCCCTGCGCCTGCATCTGAATATTTCATCTTCTCCTCTTAATTAATTTTAAAGATAAAAAATCAAGAAACAAAATAAACCATTGAACTAACTAACTCTTTCACAACAATTTATTCATATTAATAGCCGAGCATATTTTTGCACATAGTATAGACCGCACTACACCAAAATATTTATTGAATACAGAAGTGTCAGAAGATGTAATTTATCATTTATCATTTTTCATCAGGTTTCAGTTAAACATACATAAATAAAACTGCATGAAATAAATAATTTTGGAGAATTATATAAAAATTTATCCATATTTTAGGTTGCGGAATTTGTTATGTTTAGGTGCGGATTGTACCTATAAATAGGATTATGCTTAAGGTTCCCGTAGTTAGGAAAGTACACCAAGTACAAAATGTTAACATGTCATAACCATCGTTTGATATTTTTTAATTAATTGAAGTTTTGGCTTGGAAATTTCCAAATATAGTACTCAGTAATAATACCCGTAAAAGTAATAGTGCCTTAAATTTTGCCAGCTTACTTGACCTCTAAACCACACATACAGATATATACTACATTCCTTCATGATGTCATCATTTACAAAATATGTTTTTCGGAAATTTCCTAAAAATTCCTTGACAAAACATATTTTCGAAAGAGATTCTCCCATCATAAGACAATGTTGTTTGTTTATAAGCGGCGGATATGTAATCTGTACGTGTAACTTACGTACCCCCTGTACAGAATGCTAGGTTTTACTTTTATGAATAGGTTAATAGTTTATGTAGAAAAGTTTGAATTTATCCTGTTGTCCGGGTGGTTATAGAGGTCATGGGTTCGAGCCCCGAATGAAGAAAAAGAACAGCCCAGTTCTTCTTGAACTGTTAACTCTAAAGGCCATGATACACCAAAGGAGCGGCGAACGGCAGCGGCGAGCGGCCGCGGCGAGCGGCCACTTTTTAAAAATAGAACACATTATTTTCTATGTGTGATGATACACCACAAATGGCCGCTGCCGCTCGCTGCTCCTATAGTGTATCATACCAAAAGTCGCCGTTTACAGCGGCCGCCCGCCGCGGCCGCCCGCCGCGGCCGCCCGCCGCGGCCGCGGCACCCCACCCCCCCCCCCCCCCAGGTGTAATGGGAAACTGATGTATATACACCATGTCCCGTAATATAGTGTCATTTTCTGATGAGACGGACCCCCCCCCCCCAGATTTTTCTACAAATCGTTATCATATTGCTTGAAATTTGAAACACAACTAGTTCCACTCACCGTCGTTGACCCCATGAAGCCGGAATTGTCGATGTCGCTTTTAAATTTTTTTTATAAGCGTTTTAAAAAAGTGTCTTTTGCGAAATCGCACCCTCCGTATCATGGCCATTCTTCAGATTAGTCGTAATTTTTTCATATCATTAGAAAGGTTGGAAAGAAATGGTTCGATAGTGAGAGTATTCGACCTTGGAAGTTAGTGTGTCGCCTTACAACATACAGGTAACAGCCAAGGGAGACGAACCATAGCCGGTTGACCCAAAGGTTTCCCGTTTAAGTTCACCGATCACTTTTCAATTATTTAATGAATGTATAAATGAAAGCAAAACTCACCAAGATTGTGTCCCATCTCGTGGGCAACCGTGTTGCTAAGATAGGTGACCTCATCATGGTAACCAATTACGGCCACAGCCGATGTAGGTCTACTTGAGTATCCTCGGCCACAAGTCGAATTAACATCTGCTAACCCCAAGGTTTGGCCTTCGAACGTCATATTTGTTATCAAGTGAGAAATATCGCATTGTTTGCTGAAACTAAAAGAATAATACTGCCGTGTTGTTAAGGCTAAACACCCTATCTCAAAAAATCTCATTTTTTTTTATTTTACAAATCCACATAAAATTTTACGCTCTATCTAACAGTATAGAACAATAGGGCTGTTTCAGAGCGCAAAATAGAGTTTTCAGGTGGCAAAATGCCCTACAAAACACCTATTTGTCCTTTATGTTAAGGCAAAACACCCTGTCGCCAGCTGGACAGTTAGGGTATATTGCCTAAAAATATTTGGGCATTCTACAATACCCAATATTTATGAGATAGGGTATTTACATCTTAATATAGGGTGAACGGAGTCGTATAGGAAAGAATAAGGACGCCGCCGTCAATTCCATAATAATACTGTAGCTATAGTTAACATAGGCAGGACAATTAATATAAAATGAGATGAGACAAAGTCTGGAGCACTGGGGGAAAATTTGAAAGATTCCTGTTTCCAGCTGTAGATAGGGTATTTCTCTAGATTATGCACGGAACAGCTTTCATTTCAATTATTGCTTTAGGCATTAGGCCTATAATATATTATGGATCTAGAATATGATGGACCATTGCCATTCTTTGGGTTTGAATTACCGGAAGCGGAATGTTATTGTAAGAACTCAATGAAGAGAAAGATAAATGCACCAATAATAATGCCTTCATACAAAGTTTATCTAAAGCAACAGGAGAGGAGGGACATGGTCAGTGTGTCGGATGATTCTGGGAAGAAGAACAGGGACACGGCCGGTGTGTCGGATGATTCTGGGGGGAAGGAGACGGACACGGTTGGTGTGTTGGATGATTCTGGGAGGAAGGACAAGGACACGTTCGGTGTGTCGGATGATTCTGGGGGGAAGGAGTGGGACGCCGTCAGTGTGTTGGATGATTCCTGCAAGAAGGACAAGGACACGGTCGGTGTGTCGGATGATTCTGAGGGTAAGGAGAGGGACACGGTCAGTGTGTTGGATGATTCGTGGAAGAAGGACAAGGACACGGTCGGTGTGTCGGATGATTCTGGGGGGGAAGGGCAGGGACACGGTCGGTGTGTTGGATGATTCTGGGAGGAAGCACAGAGACACGATCGGTGTGTTGGATGATTTTGGGGGGAAGGATAGGGACACGGTCGGTGTGTTGGATGATTCTGGGAGGAAGGACAAGGACACGTTCGGTGTGTCGGATGATTCTGGGGGGAAGGAGTGGGACGCCGTCAGTGTGTTGGATGATTCCTGCAAGAAGGACAAGGACACGGTCGGTGTGTCGGATGATTCTGAGGGTAAGGAGAGGGACACGGTCAGTGTGTTGGATGATTCGTGGAAGAAGGACAAGGACACGGTCGGTGTGTCGGATGATTCTGGGGGGGAAGGGCAGGGACACGGTCGGTGTGTTGGATGATTCTGGGAGGAAGCACAGAGACACGATCGGTGTGTTGGATGATTTTGGGGGGAAGGATAGGGACACGGTCGGTGTGTTGGATGATACTGAGAGGAAGGTCAGGGACACGGTCGGTGTGTTGGATGATTCTGGGGGGAAGGACAGGGACACGGTCGGTGTGTTGGATGAAACTGGGAGGAAAGACAGGGACACGGTCGGTGTGTTGGATGATACTGGGAGGAAGCACAGAGACACGATCGGTGTGTTGGATGATTTTGGGGGGAAGGATAGGGACACGGTCGGTGTGTTGGATGATTCTGGGGGGAAGGAGAGGGAAACGGTCAGTGTGTTGGATGATTCCTGGAAGAAGGACAGGGACACGGTCGGTGTGTTGGATGATTCTGGGGGGAAGGACAGGGACACGATCGGTGTGTTGGATGATACTGAGAGGAAGGACAGGGACACGGTCGGTGTGTTGGATGATTCTGGGAGGAAGGACAGGGACACGGTCGGTGTGTTGGATGATTCTGAGAGGAAGGACAGGGACACGATCGGTGTGTTGGATGATTCTGGGAGGAAGGAGAGGGACACGGTCAGTGTGTTGGATGATTCCTGGAATAAGGACAAGGACACGGTCGGTGTGTCGGATGATTCTGGGGGGAAGGAGAGGGACACGGTCAGTGTGTTGGATGATTCTGGGGGGGAAGGACAGGGACACGGTCGGTGTGTTGGATGATTCTGGGAGGAAGGACAGGGACACGGTCGGTGTGTTGGATGATACTGAGAGGAAGGACAGGGACACGGTCGGTGTGTTGGATGATTCTGGGGGGGAAGGACAGGGACACGGTCGGTGTGTTGGATGATTCTGGGAGGAAGGACAGGGACCCGGTCGGTGTGTTGGATGATACTGAGAGGAAGGACAGGGACACGGTCGGTGTGTTGGATGATTCTGGGAGGAAGGAGAGGGACACGGTCAGTGTGTTGGATGATTCCTGGAATAAGGACAAGGACACGGTCGGTGTGTCGGATGATTCTGGGGGGAAGGAGAGGGACACGGTCAGTGTGTTGGATGATTCTGGGGGGGAAGGACAGGGACACGGTCGGTGTGTTGGATGATTCTGGGAGGAAGGACAGGGACACGGTCGGTGTGGTGTATGATTCTGAGAGGAAGGACAGGGACACGGTCGGTGTGTTGGATGATACTGGGAGGAAGCACAGAGACACGATCGGTGTGTTGGATGATTTTGGGGGGAAGGATAGGGACACGGTCGGTGTGTTGGATGATTCTGGGGGGGAAGGACAGGGACACGGTCGGTGTGTTGGATGATTCTGGGGGGGAAGGACAGGGACCCGGTCGGTGTGTTGGATGATACTGAGAGGAAGGAGAGGGACCCGGTCGGTGTGTTGGATGATTCTGGGGGGGGAGGACAGGGACACGGTCGGTGTGTTGGATGATTCTGGGAGGAAGGACAGGGACCCGGTCGGTGTGTTGGATGATACTGAGAGGAAGGAGAGGGACCCGGTCGGTGTGTTGGATGATTCTGGGGGGGAAGGACAGGGACATGGTCGGTGTGTTGGATGATTCTGAGAGGAAGGACAGGGACACGGTCGGTGTGTTGGATGATACTGGGAGGAAGCACAGAGACACGATCGGTGTGTTGGATGATTTTGGGGGGAAGGATAGGGACACGGTCGGTGTGTTGGATGATTCTGGGGGGAAGGAGAGGGAAACGGTCAGTGTGTTGGATGATTCCTGGAAGAAGGACAGGGACACGGTCGGTGTGTTGGATGATTCTGGGGGGAAGGACAGGGACACGATCGGTGTGTTGGATGATACTGAGAGGAAGGACAGGGACACGGTCGGTGTGTTGGATGATTCTGGGAGGAAGGACAGGGACACGGTCGGTGTGTTGGATGATTCTGGGGGGGAAGGACAGGGACACGGTCGGTGTGTTGGATGATACTGAGAGGAAGGACAGGGACACGGTCGGTGTGTTGGATGATTCTGGGAGGAAGGAGAGGGACACGGTCAGTGTGTTGGATGATTCCTGGAATAAGGACAAGGACACGGTCGGTGTGTTGGATGATTCTGGGGAGGAAGGACAGGGACACGGTCGGTGTGTTGGATGATTCTGAGAGGAAGGACAGGGACACGATCGGTGTGTTGGATGATTCTGGGAGGAAGGAGAGGGACACGGTCAGTGTGTTGGATGATTCCTGGAATAAGGACAAGGACACGGTCGGTGTGTCGGATGATTCTGGGGGGAAGGAGAGGGACACGGTCAGTGTGTTGGATGATTCTGGGGGGGAAGGACAGGGACACGGTCGGTGCGTTGGATGATTCTGGGAGGAAGGACAGGGACACGGTCGGTGTGTTGGATGATACTGAGAGGAAGGACAGGGACACGGTCGGTGTGTTGGATGATTCTGGGGGGGAAGGACAGGGACACGGTCGGTGTGTTGGATGATTCTGGGAGGAAGGACAGGGACCCGGTCGGTGTGTTGGATGATACTGAGAGGAAGGACAGGGACACGGTCGGTGTGTTGGATGATTCTGGGAGGAAGGAGAGGGACACGGTCAGTGTGTTGGATGATTCCTGGAATAAGGACAAGGACACGGTCGGTGTGTCGGATGATTCTGGGGGGAAGGAGAGGGACACGGTCAGTGTGTTGGATGATTCTGGGGGGGAAGGACAGGGACACGGTCGGTGTGTTGGATGATTCTGGGAGGAAGGACAGGGACACGGTCGGTGTGGTGTATGATTCTGAGAGGAAGGACAGGGACACGGTCGGTGTGTTGGATGATACTGGGAGGAAGCACAGAGACACGATCGGTGTGTTGGATGATTTTGGGGGGAAGGATAGGGACACGGTCGGTGTGTTGGATGATTCTGGGGGGGAAGGACAGGGACACGGTCGGTGTGTTGGATGATTCTGGGGGGGAAGGACAGGGACCCGGTCGGTGTGTTGGATGATACTGAGAGGAAGGAGAGGGACCCGGTCGGTGTGTTGGATGATTCTGGGGGGGGAGGACAGGGACACGGTCGGTGTGTTGGATGATTCTGGGAGGAAGGACAGGGACCCGGTCGGTGTGTTGGATGATACTGAGAGGAAGGAGAGGGACCCGGTCGGTGTGTTGGATGATTCTGGGGGGGAAGGACAGGGACATGGTCGGTGTGTTGGATGATTCTGAGAGGAAGGACAGGGACACGGTCGGTGTGTTGGATGATACTGGGAGGAAGCACAGAGACACGATCGGTGTGTTGGATGATTTTGGGGGGAAGGATAGGGACACGGTCGGTGTGTTGGATGATTCTGGGGGGAAGGAGAGGGAAACGGTCAGTGTGTTGGATGATTCCTGGAAGAAGGACAGGGACACGGTCGGTGTGTTGGATGATTCTGGGGGGAAGGACAGGGACACGATCGGTGTGTTGGATGATACTGAGAGGAAGGACAGGGACACGGTCGGTGTGTTGGATGATTCTGGGAGGAAGGACAGGGACACGGTCGGTGTGTTGGATGATTCTGGGGGGGAAGGACAGGGACACGGTCGGTGTGTTGGATGATTCTGGGAGGAAGGACAGGGACACGATCGGTGTGTTGGATGATTCTGGGAGGAAGGAGAGGGACACGGTCAGTGTGTTGGATGATTCCTGGAATAAGGACAAGGACACGGTCGGTGTGTCGGATGATTCTGGGGGGAAGGAGAGGGACACGGTCAGTGTGTTGGATGATTCTGGGGGGGAAGGACAGGGACACGGTCGGTGTGTTGGATGATTCTGGGAGGAAGGACAGGGACACGGTCTGTGTGTTGGATGATACTGAGAGGAAGGACAGGGACACGGTCGGTGTGTTGGATGATTCTGGGGGGGAAGGACAGGGACACGGTCGGTGTGTTGGATGATTCTGGGAGGAAGGACAGGGACCCGGTCGGTGTGTTGGATGATACTGAGAGGAAGGACAGGGACACGGTCGGTGTGTTGGATGATTCTGGGAGGAAGGAGAGGGACACGGTCAGTGTGTTGGATGATTCCTGGAATAAGGACAAGGACACGGTCGGTGTGTCGGATGATTCTGGGGGGAAGGAGAGGGACACGGTCAGTGTGTTGGATGATTCTGGGGGGGAAGGACAGGGACACGGTCGGTGTGTTGGATGATTCTGGGAGGAAGGACAGGGACACGGTCAGTGTGTTGGATGATTCTGGGGGGGAAGGACAGGGACACGGTCGGTGTGTTGGATGATTCTGGGAGGAAGGACAGGGACACGGTCGGTGTGTTGGATGATACTGAGAGGAAGGACAGGGACACGGTCGGTGTGTTGGATGATTCTGGGGGGGGAAGGACAGGGACACGGTCGGTGTGTTGGATGATTCTGGGAGGAAGGACAGGGACCCGGTCGGTGTGTTGGATGATACTGAGAGGAAGGACAGGGACACGGTCGGTGTGTTGGATGATTCTGAGGGGAAGGAGAGGGACACGGTCGGTGTGTTGGATGATTCTGGGGGGAAGGACGTCGGGAATTCTTGAGATGTCAGAATACCCTATATTAAAAAAAGTACCCTATATACGAGATAGGGTAAATCCCTAACTGAATAATTACCTAAATGTTTTGGTAAAACACCTTCGATTTTCTGCGCCATCTAGTGTCAAAAGTACTTATCGGCACATGCCATAAAAATTATGCGCATTTTTTCTACATAGGGGACCATTACGGAGTTATATTAACATTGTTCCTAGCGTGGACAATCAATCAAACTAAATCGCTATTTTCTCAAATGACATTTTTCGAGATAGGGTATTTAGCCTTAGCACAGCAGAATACGTTGACCATAGATCCAGAAGACACATAACACAAGGTAAAAATGCAAAGCTGCAAAAAAAACAATCGAATTCTGGAACCAGATTAAGTTATATTTTATGTAATACTTTTCCACGGTTCTGGGGTTGAAGAAAACCAGTGTATCTTAATTTTAAGATGGCTTACTATGGTGGGTATAGCCCCTATCGGCCACAACAAATACCATACTTTTCTTTCATTAACTGATATGGCCTAAAAAAATGTGATTGTGAAAAAGTTGTTGATTTGAAGTGAAGTTGGCGGCGATTTTATAACATTTTATTTTTGACGTGAAAAATCTGTGACAATGTGTAGTAAAAATGTGGGGGATAAATTTTACACGTCCCAAATTCAAGGCCAACATTTTACGTTCGATATAAAAACGCGACGTTAAAATGTGCCGTCAGATTGTGACGTGAATATTCATCGCAATTATATATATTATATATATAATATTCATCGTAATTCATCGCGTCACATTTTAAAATAACCTCTAATAATAATTAAAAATCAAGAAAAAAATGAATGAAGAAATAAATAATCAACTTCGCAGCACTATACATAATCCCGCCACAAAAACAATTATTATTCCAAAATATCGAAAAGTACACATCATTCGAAAGCTATACGATGCGAAAATGATTGTGCTTCGGGTAAAGCATGACCCGGTCACTTTATAAGGAATTACAAGCCAGAACGTGATGTCTACCGCTGCAATGGTTAGGTAATGTCCCCTGTTGTAATGCATTATGCAGTAAGACATTTCGCGGACAAATTGAGGTAATGCAGTACTACTAAATGTTTAGTCTTATTAATAATTATTGTACCTACGATATATTGTGGGGCGAATCAAAACTGCAAACCATCAGCGAACTGTTAATTATACTATAGCCGTTTTATTAAATTTGGGGTGGGATGGGGTGTGTCTTGGTGTGTGTGTGTCGGAAGCCAAGATATAACTAGCCGTTGTATAAATATAATTGTTCGCTAAGATGGCTTGCAGTTGTTTTGCTGCACGAAGGCGCCCCACTCGTGTACCTGCATATTGTGGGGCGAGCCACGAAGTTGGCGGAGCCTTAGCGAATTGACACTGTTAGGGGGTGGGTCAATTTATGCAAATAGTTGTCGTCGTCGTCGTCGTCGTTGTCGTCGTCGTCGTCGTCGTCGTTACGATTTTGACATGCTAATAACTTTGTCGGATTTAAAGCTGCCAAGTTGAAAATTTGAAGGTATCAATATGAGCAAAAGTTGAGATTTTTGAGAGACTTTCAGACACCATCAGTGCAATGGTCTCCCGCTAGAGGGCCACATGTCTAAACATTAAATGCCCTCCCATTTCTTTGCTTTTAATCCGTTTAAGCTGAAACTTGGCAGATATGTATTAGACCATTAGCTGTGACTTTCAAAGGAGGCGAATCCATCTGCAGTTCTCCAGTCTGCCGCTAGAGGGCCAAAGGTCTGAAAGTGAAATCGTTGTCGTCGTTACGATTTTGACATGCTAATAACTTTGTCGGATTTAAAGCTGCCAAGTTGAAAATTTGTAGGTATCAATATGAGCTAAAGTTAAGACGTTTGAGAGACTTTCAGACACCATCAGAGCAATAGTCTCCTGCTAGAGGGTCACATGTCTAAACGTTAAATGTCCTCCCATTTCTTTGCTTTTAATCCATTTATGCTGAAATTTGGCAGATATGTACTAGACCATGAGCTGTGACTTTGAAAGAAGGAATTGAATTGAATTGAATTGAAGGCTAATCCGTGTGCAGTTCTTCAGTCTGCCGCTAGAGGGCGAAATGTTTGAAAGTTAAATCTTTCTCCCATCTCGTTATTTATGATCCGTTCAAGCTGAAACGTAGCAGATATGTAGTAGAAGTCGGCCTGAGTCTTTGGTGGGCAGTAAACGGTCTGGAGTCCTCCAGTCTGCCGCTAGAGGGCGAAATGTATAACTGTCCCCAATTCCTTGATATTAATTTATTTAAAGTGAATATTGGCATATGTACTAGAGCACATGCTGCGTCTTTCTGAGGAAGGTGGTCGATCTGCATTTCTCCAGTCTGCCGCTAGAGGTAAGCGGAAATTCAAGACGCTGGTCACACTACTAAACGCATTATTTCAACATTCTCAAATATACGCTCCATAAATATTTCACGTTACTATTTTATTGATAATCAAGATATAAACCAAGCGGAATTTGGGTGTAAACGTTAAGCAGACACCTGGTGCAGACACCTGGTGCAGACACCTGGTGCAGACACCTGGTGCAGACACCTGGTGGGTGCAGACACCTGGTGCAGACACCTGGTGCAGACACCTGGTGCAGACACCTAGTGCAGACACCTGGTGCAGACACCTGGTGCAGACACCTGGTGCAGACAGTTAGGCAGACCGGTACTGAAATGAATTACACAATAGCCTACATTCGCAGAAAAGCCTTTCTAGAATTATCACTTATGACTACTTATTTGCGTGCATTTTTCACTGGGATTGGCTGCGTGCGTGTCTAGCGTCGTCTCTTTGATTACGTTGAACCATTGGCAATATACAGAATGTTTTGATTGGACCTATAGGACTAGGAACTTTGCGTGGAAGAATATAATGGTAGAAATCATAACAAATAATACTCATATAACTTATATTTCGGCAGTTCTTTTAAATATGTAAACCTCTACCGGACTGCTGATTCATATACATTCCTAACATTCCACACCACATTCCAATAATATCCTAATACAGTAATACTTTCGAATTAGTACTTAAATTAAATTTAAGTCACGTGCTGCGCGAAGGCCCCACTTCGTGTATATTAAGTTAACATATTCACCATAATGAAGGCGGATATAAGGATCTCACTACAGAATGTCTTCCAGTTTATTGAAGTTAATTAAAGATTGTTTTATTATTAAATGTTTGTTGAATTATTTTGATCGCGATATAAAAGGTTAAATTTATTATTAGGTATAGCTCGTATACCGTTTGTGAATGAATATAATAGCATGCAGATAGATAGATAGAGAAATAAGTGACCCAATTTAATTAGTAAAAGTGACTTTGGGGCCTATTTAGCCAGTACAATATAAATTAAAAATGTATATTATTTCAAACAATTTAAGATAGGGGTGTGCCGGATATCCGGCCGGGCCGGAATTCCGGCCGGATTTTGAGAAAAAAATCCGGTTCCGGCTCCAGCCGGATTTCAATTTTTTGGCCGGATTTCAATTTCAACGAATTGTGGATAAAATTTACAATTAATGTGAATTTTCGAAAAAAATACATCAAAATAAATTTTCTTATAAATTCAAACAAATTTAAACATAAGCAAATCCAATGGAATACAATACAATTATTTGAATTGTTTGTATTATATTCATTCATTAATAAAGAGTTAATTGTATTTTAATAAAATTAATCAAACACGTTAAGTAAAAACCTTACCGGTAGGTATGTCAGTGCTAAAGTATGTAAAAAACTAAAAAGAAACTAGACGTTGCATGCAATCAGTGATCAGCTGACGGCAGCCAGTGAGCCAGCTGATCGGTAGGTTTCGCCCCGCAACTGAAGGCATTCTCAGGAGGCCAAGCTAGGAAATGTAGAGAGATTCCCAAAGGGGGACGGAACAGGTAACGAAATTAAGATATGTCTGTACTGTAACTAACCACTGGGAAGCAGCACCGTGAACTTGCGCCAGTCACGTTTCTGCTTGTTGCGGGGCGAAACCTACCGATCAGCTGGCTGCCGTCAGCTGATCACTGATTGCATGCAACGTCTAGGTCTTGTTTCTTTTTAGTTTTTTACATACTTTGGCTCTGACATACCTAACGGTAAGGTTTTTACTTAACGTGCTTGATTATTAAATAAAATACAATTAACTCTTTATTATTGATTTTCAAGCTTCTACTTCAGTTGTCATTCATTAATATTATGAATATGATAAAGTCTTAAGCAGAGCTATCATTTTATGATTATTTACATGCTGAGCTGACTGAATAGTTTTTACCAAGAATATTTGTATTTGGTTGGCCTCACTAACACTTAATTAATATATAACAAATAGTAGATGTATGCCCATATACTAATTATAACTAGTCAATAATCATTATATTGTCCCAGCCGGCTCCCAAGCGTTGATGTTTACTCTAGGTAGGTTTGTTAAAATTGATATTAAGCTTACCACCGTGAATGACCAGTTTATATATATTCGAGAATTCGACAGGCAATTTAGAATCTGTAGTAAATCCATTTAAATCGAGAGTATAAAAAAAACTACAGCTATTATTTCTTCGTTCTATTTTTCAATTTGCACTTTATTTATCAAATCAATCCATTATGATTATATCAAATATTAAATCGGCGTAGGTTATGGTACAAAAATATTAGTTTATCTCCACGATCCGGAAGTAGACGAGAGCGTTTCTCATCAAATACATTACCAGCCTCTGAAATTATTCGCGCGGAATAAATTGAAGACGTTGGTGATACTAGATATATGTACAAATATTTGTAAATTAGGAAATTATTCCTTATTTGCAGCCAACCAACGCATAACGCTTTTCTCATCCCGTTTATTTGGGATAATTGACATACACTTACTAATCTACTTCTGAATTCTTATTAAAGTCAAAGTCCTTATCATGACCTTGCTGATAATGATCCAGCATGTTATCTATCGACGCAGGACCTAACACCCAAATGACCAAATGATACCCTCCCTCCCTCCATTTCTGTTCATGCATAAAGGTACCATATAGCTGATTCAAGGAACAAGTGGTGACATATAAAAAATCCGGCTTGGCTGGAATTCCAACCGGATTTTTTTTACAAATCCGGCTCCGGCTCCGGCCTGGCCGGTTTGAAAATATTCAATCCGGCACATCCCTAATTTAAAATAATAGTGTAACATCCATTTATTTGTAAGCATACACACAATAATTAAGGGGGGGGGGGGGGGGGGGGGGGGGGGTGTTGGAATGAGGGAGTTACAAAGACAAAATATGTGAAAATTGTACTGTACCCCAGGAGGGGTACAAATTTAACAATTTTGGTTTTTTATTTCATCTGATGTAGAATTTAATGGCGATTTTACATTTTAAAACGACTTGACGATATCTTTTTTAGTTCTCGAGTTATTCCTGTCTTTCTGTCTGCCAGTTTGCACGTCAAAATTTAGAAAACAGACAGACAACCAAAAAGTCAGACAGGTCAGACCTATTAAATACCACCAAACATTAAACCTGACGTCGGAAATGAAATCACCGACCGCAAAAACCCCGAAATTGATAATTTTAGTGATTTGGTATGAAGCCATAGTGCCAAGTGCCAAAATACGGTGACACAGAACCATTTGAAGTGTTATGGGGCGTCCTCCAGGGAGACACACTTGCACCATTCTTGTTCATAATTGTTGTTGACTATGTTCTACGCATGTCCTTAGATCATCATAATGATGATGGGGTGATGATAACTCCACTTACTGGCTCCAGAAGTCGAGGAAATCCTGCCAAGTACCTAACTGATCTAGACTTTGCTGATGACTTAGGAGTACTCTCAGAATCACTAGAGGGAGCCCAACGGCTCCTCAGCTCATTAGAACATACTGCTTCTAGTGTTGGTCTTTTTATTAACTCCAGAAAGACAAAAATTTTGACAGTTAACTTTGAAAGTCCTCAGCAAGTCTCTGACCAGATGAGCATAAGCTCAAAGGATGGTATGCTTGAGCATGTGGACGACTTCTGTAACCTGGGATCATGGATCCGGAAGTCAGGTGAGGACCTTCGAATACGTAAGGGAAAGGCATGGGCAGCCTTGAATAGGCTTTCCAGGATTTGGAAGTCACCGAGAATTAATCGGAAACTTAAGGTCCGATTATTTAGAGCAGCAGTAGTTCCAGTACTCCTCTATGGTAGTCCATGCTGGGCTCTAACTGCTGAGGACACCAAATCTCTGGATGGCACATTCACAAGAATGCTACGCCGGGTTCATTGTGTCAAGTACAATGCACACATCTCCAACCAGACACTATATAACATTGGAGATGTCTCATTGGTTTCCCCAAGCTTGACACTAGAACAAAATCGCCTCCGCTTTGCAGGACATTGCTTTCGCCGTGAGGACCAGTCAGTGCATAATCTTGTACTTTGGCAGCCTCATGGAGTGAATAAGCATGGTGGACAGCCCATGACTTTCTTGAGACGCATCTTAAAGGACACTGGCCTTGAAGATGCGGATGATCTAGCAAATGTCATGGGTGATAGGGAGTTGTGGCGGTGCAATTTTGTCAATAAGCCGGCACAGCATTCTTAAAAATGCAGCTGCAATGCAGCATGCCGATCCTAGTATAGTGCCAAGCATTACTAATTACTGATTAACAGACCGCAGGCAGACATATTTGATAGGGAAGGTTCAAACTTAACATCAAAATATCTCCGAATTTGCTTTTTGTTGCTTACATTTTTTGATTTTTCAATATACTACTCATCCGCCATTTTCACTCAAGTCTCAAATTCGATAATTTATGGCTCGTTTGAAAAGTTTTTTGAAGTTAATGATAAACAATACGGCACATTTTTAAAACATTTTGTTATTTAATTTAATACTCAATTCTGCCGAGGGGATAGACCCCCCCACCCCCCTGCTTGGACATCATATACAAATAAATGAAAGCTCTTCATGGACACAAAAAATGTTTCACATAAGGTTTTGGCCAATTGTAAATCAGATAGCGATTATTTTAATATCAGGATATATCCAAAATCAGCTCGTATTGAAAAAACTTACATAGATGAATTACGAAGCCACTTCCTGAATCCATCCAGAGCATGGTTGGTGTCAGAGGTAATACGGAATGGGTTAGCGGAAGTCCAAAAGTCGACAGAAACTAAAGCAATACTAAAAACAATAATAAATACCATTATTTACGTACGGTCCCACATTATTTGACTATCTTGTTCTATAGTTCGTGTATACTCTGGTACCTCCTAGACTGAACACTTAATATGCGTTTTTAGTCCAACATCGATTAGAACCCATAAAGATTGCATTTATTTGGCGAAATAAAGTAAAATAAAAAGTTTTTGGTGGAATTTTATATAATTTACTACATATGTTAACAGGGCAAAGAAGTCTGTATAAAAGGTTTGCAAATAATTTGACAACAATCCATACACAAGCTCATTAGTTAAGTGCGCTCAGTAAATAAAATTCCTCAAAATAGTAAAAAAAGTTATACTTTTTTTTACTAGTAATAAATAATTCTTTTAAATATTTTAATATAATATTTATTAATAAATATCATGTCCTAGAAGTCCTTGATTCCACAGGCCCAACACCCTCATTATTATAATTTTTTAACCAAGGCGACATATAGACCATGACATGGGATTTTTGTAGCTACAGCTACTGTAGCGAAGTCTGATAATTAAGTTAATAAAATATATTTCAAATAATATTTTCGTCATAATTTGAATTTCTGCCTTATGATCAGAGTGTATTTATGTACCGAGCGAGCGCGTTTTCACGTTTACAAGTTTTCACACGATGGTGAAAGGTACGTAATTATGTTGTACATTATGTCAAATTATTGGCGTTCTGAATGCCTTTTCGCTAATTCGCTTTATTTCGTAATGGAAGAATCTTCGGTTCGGTGGACGATATTAAAATGACTTCAACAAACAAAACTAGTGTTTGAAAAATATGTTCTAGAAGATGTTCTAGAAGCAAAATAATTTTGTAGTAGTTAAAAAATTTTATATTTTTAAAATGTTACTGATCAAAAAATTGAGTGGTT
>JAUCBJ010004237.1:0-64607 GCA_032718475.1 Nemertoderma westbladi
AGAGAGGACAGGTTGACGTCGTGAGAGGGCGGACGAAGCGTCGAGCCCGATCAGAAGAGGGAAGAAGAACAGTGGGGTTTAACCGGGAGGTCGACGAGAGATCTCACGAGCGGGAATACTACACTGAAAGGAGAAGAGAGAAGACAGTAGTAAAAGTATCGCCGCGAACGATAGAAGAGCGAGGACGGATAGCGAGCCGTCGGTAGTCGAGATGAGAACGGAGAGTCAGTGGGGTCAGACTCCGGGAGATTGCCGTCGCCCCGGAGAGATGCGACCTGGTGAGGTGCATTACACGCCGATGGAGGGGTATGCGATATACCGGTACGAAGATGATAACAGTAGAGAGGGGGGTCGAAGAGAAACTTTCCGACGGAATATACCTACCGATCGACAGTACGGTAGCCACGGGGAGGACTATTCGAGAAGAATAAACTTCGATCCCGAGCGACACATGCAGACTGTAGGACATACTGTAGGCCTTACTGCACATACCATAGGCCATACTGAGAGATGCAATGTAGGCAATAGGATAGCGCGGACAACGGGATTAAACCCGGAAGTCGCGGAATACATACCGGCGAGTAGGCCAGAAGCTGATAGGCCTATACCGGTACCAGCACAGCAGTATGACTACAGCATGCAGGGACATAACATATACCCAGGGGAGGGGGGAATTATTGCGGATAGGTGTATGGGCCCCAATATATTAACATCAACCCCAGTACCAAACATACCGGTGGGGGGGGGGGGGGGGGGACAGGGTGACATTCCCCCATCACAATATCAACAATATACCCCGATAGGAGCAAGAACAACGAGACACTTGGATGAAAATAGGTCGTGTGACACAGAAATATGGAGGGGGCCGCTACCCCCGATGACATACCCAAGTCAAAGAAGATCGGGAGATAGGACGGACGAACCGCACCAGACAGGAGAAACTATACAGCACCCATCGAATCTATTGGAAGCGCAGGCGATGGGGATGGCCACGTTGATCGATGCGTTGAAAACGAGGATCGAGTTACCACCCGTGGAACCATTCAAGTTCGATGGGAGTAGGCCGGAAGAATACCTACAGTTTCGGCGCATGTATAGTAACGAAATACTAACAAAAAACTTGACGCAGGCGGAGTGCCTAAAGTATCTGCAAGTATACACGGGAGGCCCAGCATACGATATCGTGAGGCAATATCAAGGAATAGAGGGCGGCTTCACGACAGCATGGCGGGCACTGGACAGGGAATACGGGCACCCGGCCAAGATCATCAGACAGACACTGAGAGGCATAACATCAGGTGGCCTACAGGATAATCCCGTTAGCATTAAGACGTTCGCTAACAAAGTCGAAAAGGCGCTAATCGTGCTGAAGACGCTAGACGCGCCATACGAGCTCAACGCGTCCAATAACATCACCACGATAGCGCAGGCACTACCGAACTGGCTGCGCAACAAGTGGAGGAAGATCGCTTTCTCCACTCGAGACAAGAAGGGTGCGGAACCGGGTTTAGAAGAAATGTCAAGCTTCTTAAACTACGAGGCTGAACTAATAAATGACCCAGTCTATAGCGAAGATAGCCTGGGAAAGGGACCGAAGACGGATTACCATAGACCGAAACCAGAGCACAATACATCAAACGCATTACCGAGGCTCAGGCAATCATTGCCATATGCAGCGACGCAGGGGACTGCAAGTCCACAGCTAGCCGAAGATAAGACAACACCATGGAACGGACAGGGGAACAATAACAACACAAATAAATATAACCCCAGTACGTCCAGTAGGCCGAATCCTAACAATAAGAATAGTAGGGACTTTGGTACAAACGCAGCTGCGATACGCAATGCGCTGTATAAGGAGGGCTACGACCCAAAGAGCAAATGCCAGCTACACGCAAATGCGCTTCATCAAACCATGAACTGCAGGTACTGGCAAGCGCTACCCAGGGAAGATCAGGTAGAATATGCGGCGAGGAATGAGATCTGCTCGCGATGTGTGATGAGTGGACATAGAGCTAGGCAATGCAAGGAGATGCCGGTCAAGTTCGGTCAAAGGAAAGGCCAAACGATGGCAACGAGCACAGTAGGGGCGAAGAGGAGAGGAACGGTGCTACTTGGGGGTAGTACCTGTGCGAGTGATTGGAGAAGGCAATCGATCAGTAACAACACTAATGCTGGTTGATAGTGGAGCTGCCTTCACATTAGTCGAGGATTGGGTGGCCGAAGAAATAGGATTGAGAACGAGGCCAAGTAGAATGGTGGTAACAACCATCTCCAGCAAAGATGAGGTCCTGGAGATGAGAACCGGACGGTGCACTATCGCAGCAATAGCACCAGGATGCGACTATGGGGCGAGCATCGACCCCATCCAAGTGATAGAGTCAATAAACATCAACGCCAGACGGCCCACCAACATTGAGGTCGAACAATATAAATTTCTGGATGATATCGACTTCTCAATCCCAGAGGTGGACGTTAGGAAGGTATCCATCATAGTAGGAATGGACTGCCCAACGGCCCACGAAAGAATGCAAACGGTCTTCGGCGAAGACAAGCAGTGTGACCCGGTGGCGATACTGACACCATTCGGGTGGACTTTTTTATAAATAATTTTGTAATAAGGTGTTGTTCAGAAATGGAAAAAATTTCTGAATTTCTGAACAACAACTTATTACAAAATCATATATATAATAATAATATAGAACAGAAACTAACGCCTTCTATCCGTATATGAGTGATGGGCTGAAAGAATGCACTTAACCAAGGAGCACTTTGTGAATCCATCCCAATTACCATTGACCTTCTCCAAAAGTGTATGGAGGCCCAACTTCTTAAAGGAAAACTTTGCCAGAGATTTGGATGTTGTTTTTCCGGCGAAAGAACACTTTTTAGCTAATTCTCTAGTCATGAGATATTCTTCCATCTGTCTCAATACAGCTTGTTTCATATTGGAACCACCGACTCTTTGCAAAGCAATAAATGTCTTTGGATCGGCGATTAACGTGACAAGTTCATTCTTCATTTTCGCTCTAATTATTGATTCCGTAACATCCTGTTGCAGGTTACTGTGACTCTGACTATCTACACGTTGACTTAACCTCACTACTTCCTCCTTAATTTGACCTACCTTTGTGGCAATACTCATGAGCGTCAATCGATTATTTTTTGACATTAAAAACGTCGATATATTTAACTGACGATCTGACAATCTTTTTAATTCTGGTGGTTCTTCTGGCAAGTCCTGATCAACAACTGAAATAACTTCCGAATCCTTATCAACTGTTAGCTTATTCAATCCCGCTAACACCCCATAAAAGTTAAGCCGATAAGCAATATTGGGGGCCACGAGATTGGGTAATCACCAACTCGTGTCACCCCAATAAAATGGGAAGGAGAAACACAATGAGGGTCAGGGGCCAAACCCCTAACCCAGAGAGAACAGGTGGAGTGAACGGGAACACTCCAAAGGGCGCCAACAAGGGTATCAACCAATCAGAGGGGGGAAAGGCATCGATTAGGTAGAGTAACAAGGCCAACCCGTGCAATATAGCCAGTTGGCAGTAATCATTTCCTTCAGTTATCTCAGTATCATATTGGTGCTAGTTAGGTTAGTTAGTTTAGCTAGGGAAGGACCGGGACTTTAATTACCGTATCCCGCCTTCCGGATACGACAACATTATCCATATCTATGCTTATATCTATATACCCGTACAACCGATTATTATATACGATGAACGACACGAACTCTTTTTACCTTTCACACACGGCGGGGACGCGTGAACTAAACAACCGGATAAACCGGGATCCTTCCTGGATCCCGTCACAGTAATTAAAACTCAGAGCTGCCGCCCTAGCTAGCTAAACCCAGCGACTACCAGCCACCAATCGAACCAAGCGAGATGAGTCAGTCGGGAGAGACGACGCCGACGCGGACCCCGGACGAAGAATTAACGATCCGCGAGGCCGCAACCAGGCGGTACAGGCCCACAACGCCGGACCCATCGGTAACGGGTCATCCGGCAGCTCAGGATGAGGGGGGCCGCCTGGAACCCGAGGTCGAGCCGAGAGAAGGAGAGAGCGAGACGGAGGGAGACGGAGACGAGTCGACACGAGACGCGGGTCGACGTACTGATGTCGCCGGCCAGCCACAGGCCGAAGGCGACGAGCGGCCCACCGAAACGGCGACGGTGGGGCCGACGGTACAACGCCGGACCCGAAGAGACGGAGGAGATGTCGGTACCGATGTCGCCGGCCAGCCACAGGCCGAGGGCGACGAGCGGCCCACCGAAACGGCGACGGTGGGGCCGACGGTACAACGCCAGACCCGGAGAGACGGAAGAGAGGTCGGTGACGAGGACGTCGGGGTTTCTGATCGACTTCGACGGGCCTACAACGCGACCCGGAGACTATTAGAGGAGGCCAGAGGAGGGGCAACGATAGACAAGGTAAAACTAAAGAAAGGACTAGGTGAGTCGAATAGACACTTTTATTATCTAATGCGCTTCGGGCAAAGAGAACTGGCCAAGGAGAGAGCGAGAGGGGTTGCCGAGGAACTGTATGACTTATGGCGGCATAGGGGTATGGAACCTAGCGTAGTGTACGTAGGGCCGTACTTAGTCGATGCCCGGGGAGTAAAATTAGTGGGTTGGGAGAGACCTGAGGAGGACGAATCCGAGGTTAACCCCGAGGATTCGGCCTCGTCGGTCGGAGGAAGTTCCGGGAGGCGGGGGAAAGTTAGTAGGACGGGGAGGCGGAGGGAATCCGTTACAACTGATAAGTCTGCTACATCCTCCGTAAAAGAAAGACGGGTGAGAGAGATAAATGCCACGTACCGTCTCGATTTAATAGAGCAAGGTCAAAGGGAAGTGGGTAGACGGTTAGAGGAGGGGAGAGTGCTGCTAGAGAGGGAAATGGCGTTGATTAAGGAAACCGGAGAGAGGGCCGAAAGGGCCGCGAGAAGCCTTAGGGAGTGTGAGGAAGTAGGGAGGAAGGAACAAGAAGAGCGCGAGGCGAGAGAGAAAAATGAGCGCAAAGAGCGTGAGGCGGAACGTAGGGAACGTGAGGCGAAAGAGGAAAACGAGTGCAAAGAGCGCGAGGAGAGAGAGAAAAACGAGCGCAGAGAGCGTGAGGCGAGACGAAGGGTGGGCGGACAACGGGATTAAACCCAGAAGTCGCGGAATACATACCGGCGAGTAGGCCAGAAGCTGATAGGCCTATACCGGTACCAGCACAGCAGTATGACTACAGCATGCAGGGACATAACATATACCCAGGGGAGGGGGGAATTATTGCGGATAGGTGTATGGGCCCCAATATATTAACATCAACCCCAGTACCAAACATACCGGTGGGGGGGGGGGGGGGGGGGGGGCAGGGTGACATACCCCATCACAATATCAACAATATACCCCGATAGGAGCAAGAACAACGAGACCCTTGGATGAAAATAGGTCGTGTGACACAGAAATATGGAGGGGGCCGCTACCCCCGATGACATACCCAAGTCAAAGAAGATCGGGAGATAGGACGGACAAACCGCACCAGACAGGAGAAACTATACAGCACCCATCGAATCCATTGGAAGCGCAGGCGATGGGGATGGCCACGTTGATCGATGCGTTGAAAACGAGGATCGAGTTACCACCCGTGGAACCATTCAAGTTCGATGGGAGTAGGCCGGAAGAATATCTACAGTTTCGGCGCATGTATAGTAACGAAATACTAACAAAAAACTTGACGCAGGCGGAGTGCCTAAAGTATCTGCAAGTATACACGGGAGGCCCAGCATACGATATCGTGAGGCAATATCAAGGAATAGAGGGCGGCTTCACGACAGCATGGCGGGCACTGGACAGGGAATACGGGCACCTGGCCAAGATCATCAGACAGACACTGAGAGGCATAACATCGGGTGGCCTACAGGATAATCCCGTTAGCATTAAGACGTTCGCTAACAATGTCGAAAAGGCGCTAATCGTGCTGAAGACGCTAGACGCGCCATACGAGCTCAACGCGTCCAATGACATCACCACGATAGCGCAGGCACTACCGAACTGGCTGCGCAACAAGTGGAGGAAGATCGCTTTCTCCACTCGAGACAAGAAGGGTGCGGAACCGGGTTTAGAAGAAATGTCAAGCTTCTTAAACTACGAGGCTGAACGAATAACTGACCCAGTCTATAGCGAAGATAGCCTGGGAAAGGGACCGAAGACGGATTACCATAGACCGAAACCAGAGCACAATACATCAAACGCATTACCGAGGCTCAGGCAATCATTGCCATATGCAGCGACGCAGGGGACTGCAAGTCCACAGCTAGCCGAAGATAAGACAACACCATGGAACGGACAGGGGAACAATAACAACACGAATAAATATAACCCCAGTACGTCCAGTAGGCCGAATCCAAACAATAAGAATAGTAGGGACTTTGGTACAAACGCAGCTGCGATACGCAATGCGCTGTATAAGGAGGGCTACGACCCAAAGAGCAAATGCCAGCTACACGCAAATGCGCTTCATCAAACCATGAACTGCAGGTACTGGCAGGCGCTACCTAGGCAAGATCAGATAGATTATGCGTTGAGCAATAAAATCTGCTCGCGATGTTTGATGAGTGGACATAGAGCAAGGGAATGCAAGGAGAAGCCGGTCAAGTTTGGTCAAAGGAGAGGCCAAACGATGGCGACGAGCACAGTAGGGGCGAAGAAGAGAGGAACGGTGTTACTTGGAGTAGTACCCGTGCGAGTGATTGGGGAAGGCAATCGATCAGTAACAACACTAATGCTGGTTGATAGTGGAGCTGCCTTCACATTAGTCGAGGAATGGGTGGCCGAAGAGATAGGATTGAAAACGAGGCCAAGCAGAATGGCGGTAACAACCATCTCTAGCAAAGATGAGATCCTGGAGATGAGAACAGGACGGTGCGCAATTGCAGCAGTGGCACCGGGATGCGACTATGGGGCAACCATCGACCCCATCCAAGTGATAGAGTCAATTAATATCAATGCCAGGCAGCCAACCAACATCGAGGTCGAGCAATATAAATTCCTGGACGACATTGACTTCTCAATCCCAGACGTGGACGTTAGGAAGGTATCCATCATAGTAGGAATGGATTGCCCAACGGCCCACGAAAGAATGCAAACGGTCTTCGGCGAAGACAAGCAGTGTGACCCGGTGGCGATATTAACACCATTCGGGTGGACGCTGAGTGGCCCAATCAAGACCAAGATACCATTTAGGATGTTGGAGACATCAGGATGCATGTTCGCGGGAACAATGCAGGAAATGGGTGATGAGGGAGCAGAGGAGCAGCTTAAAAGACTGCCCAGACAAGTTTTCGAGGGACTAAAAGAGACCGGGGTCGGGACCTCGGTAGAAGACAAGCAGGCTTTACAAAGCGTGGAGGAATCGATGACATGCAGTGAGGGGCGGTATACTATAGGAATGGTATGGAAACTACCGAAGATACTGCTGCCCGATAATAGAGGGATGGTACTCACAAGACTCCGCAAGCTGAAACAAACACTAAAACGGAGCCCCGAGTAGAATGAGTACATCCACAGAACGATCAAGAAGTACGTCGAGAAAGGATGGGCCGTGGGGTTACCGGTCGACGAACCGAACACGGACAGGACATATTACCTGCCACTCCACGTGGCTTTAAACCCAAAGAAAGGTAAACTGCGGATGGTAGTTGACGCATCGGCAAAGACCAATGGAAAATGCTTAAACGACTACCTGTTAGAAGGCCCAAACATATACAACTCGGGCATAGAGGTGCTACTTAGATTTAGAAATGGGAAACACACCTTCACGTATGACATAGAAGGCATGTTCAACCAAGTCCGTGTAACGGAGGAAGATAGCGACAGTCAACGCTTCTTATGGTATAACGGCGAGGAAGAACCGTCGATAATACCGGCATATAAGATGGTAGTACAAAACATGGGAGCCAAGTCGTCTTCATTTACGACGACTATGGCAGTGAGGGATACAGTGAAAGGGAAGGAAGATAGATACAGCACTAGGGCCGTCGATATGATTCGACACGGCTTCTACGTAGACGACGGAATGGAGCCTGGAAATACGGTTAAGGAGATACTGGACACGGGGCGCGAGGTTCGCGACATCCTAAAAGGATCCGGCTTTAACCTGACAAAATTCCAATCCAGTTCGGAAGAATTTATCAAGGCGATAGAGGACAAGAGGCCAGAATCGACCATGGATAATCCCACAACAGCCAAAGGGCAGGACATGGCGAATAAGAGAACAGAATCTCAACAGAAGGCATTGGGAATCGTGTGGAACAGAGAGACAGACGAACTGAAGTATCAGCTGAGCCAGGAGGGCGCAGACATCCACACGAAGAGGGGCTATGTATCGTATATAGCAAGGATATACGATCCCCTAGGCCTAGCATCCCCATTATTAGTCACGGGGAAACAGATACTCAAGAGAGTATACAAATTGAAGGATGAGTGGGACGTAGAGGTACCAGAGGAAATCAAGAAACAGTGGAGTAAGTGGACAGGAGACTTGGAGAAGATGGGAACATACAACATGCCACGAGTGTATTTCCCGGATGGGAACATGACGAATCTGGACCTACACATGTTCTCCGATGCGTCGTTGGAGGCGTACGGAGCGGCACTCTACTTAGTACAACGAGAGGGGGCTCATAAGCCCAGACTAGCCTTTAGCAAAGCAAAGTCAACGCCGCCAGATTCAGCATCAGTTCCCAAGTTAGAATTGACAGCTGCGAGACTAGGAGTTAGAGCCACAGCCTACCTAGTGGATACTATTCCCAACATAGTGGAGACACACTACTGGACGGACTCCATGGTAGTGCTTGGTTGGCTACATAATGAAAGGACGAGATACCCAATATTCGTCGCAAATAGAGTGGACGAAATAAGGGCGACCACAGAACTGGAAAGGTGGCACTACTGCCCAACGGACGAGAACCCAGCGGACTTGTTGTCGAGGGGCGTGGTACGCCACACTTTCTTGAAGAAGGAAGTATTGTGGCAACATGGGCCACAATTTCTGAGCGATAAGGAGGCCTGGCCGCCGATGAAAAAGGTGGACCCGGGCTCAGAAGTAGTGTCAGAGGGAGAAGAGGGAGATTCAGAGGGAGAAGAGATATACTCCCGGATGGTGAGGGAGATTAGAGACGTGCAACCAAGACGAGAACTGTGCGATAACCCGACGGATAAACTCCTCAGCTACAGTTCTAGTTGGTATAAGACCAAGAAACTAGTGGCGTACTGGAGAGCCTTCAGGAATTTCCTCGCGGGAGTTGGCAAAGACAAGATCAAGACATACATAGATCTGGAAGGAGTGGCCAAGGCAATCATCCGCTATGAACAACGGAAGAACTATGGCGACGAGGTAGAACGCGTCGGTAACCAACAGCACCTCCGACGGGACAGCGAGCTGATCACGCTGTCGCCACAACTTAATGACGACGGGATTCTAGTAATGAACTCTAGGGTGGGATACAACAATAGCATAATCGTACCACCGAAACCCATCATCATTCCAACAGGATCGCCAATAGTTCACCAGATTATCTGGGACTCCCATAAGTCGATATTGCACGGGGGCACCAACCGAACCCTCACCGAGATAAGGAGGACCTTTTGGGTCAAACAGTTGAGGAAGAAGGTAAAAGCGGTGGTGGGGCAGTGCCAGACCTGCCGACGAGCGAAGAAGGAGCGAGCCATACAAGAGATGGCGCCACTACCAGCGAGTAGAGTAAGACAACACGACCCGCCATTTACGCATTGCGGTGTGGACATGTTCGGGCCGATAAAGATAAAGGTGATGCGGCACACGGAGAAGCGCTACGGTATCATCTTCGTATGTAACAACACGCGGGCGGTAGGGATAGAACTCGCCCAAGATGCAACCGCATCAGCATTCATTAATGCCTTAGAAAGGTTTAGAGACCGCAAAGGTGGGACGATCGCAGTGATATACAGCGACAACGGCACCAACTTTGTGGGCGCAGAGAATGAGATGGCAGAAGCCTTGGACATCTTGGAAGGGGAGGAAGTCAGGGCGGCCATGAGACGACGACAAGTAAAGTGGGAGAGAAGGACGCCGTATGCACCACATACACTAGGATGCGTCGAGAGACTGGTGGGCAGTTCAAAGCGTCTAATGACGAAGCTAATGAACACCCACATGGTCACTGAGGACGTCCTGAGAACAGTATTGGCGAAGTGTGAGGGTATCATTAATAGCAGACCGCTATATCCGGAGAATGATGACCCTGAGTCACTAGACATGCTGACGCCTAGCCATTTTCTAATGGAAAGGCCAGCGACCATCGATATGCGGGGTGTAGATCCAGACGACATACACTCCCGCCAGAGTTGGAAAGTCGCTAAAGCAATAAGCGCCGAGTATTGGAGGAGGTGGGTCGAAGAATACCTGCCCATGCTCCATAAAAGAAGCAAGTGGAGGAAGCAGAATAGGGAGTTAAGAAAGGGAGATCTCGTAATCGTTACGGATGATACTATCATCAACAACCAATGGCGGTTGGCGAGAGTTGTAGGCACTTACTCCGACGAGGACGGAAGAGTCCGATCGGTAGAAGTGCGGATAGGTGGTAAGATAGGTGCGAAGGACAGAAAAACCTACAGGAGAGCTGTAGGGAAATGCTGTCTGTTAGAAGGGGCACCTTAGTGGAGTTAGAGAAGTGTTTAGTCGTCCAAGCTTTGGACTGAGGGGGGTGGGATTGAGGGCGAGACGCCCTTCCAACACATAAAAAAAAAATAATAAAAAAAATAAAAATAAAATAATAGTACATAGTAGGTACGCAGTTAGTAGGCAGAAGTTAGTCAGTAAGAAGGTACGTAGTACCTAGAGTTAGTTAGTTAAGAGGTACGTAGTACCTAGAGTTAGTTAGTTAAGAGGTACGTAGTACCTAGAGTTAGTTAGTTAAGAGGTACATAGTACCTAGAGTTAGTTAGTTAAGAGGTACGTAGTACCTAGAGTTAGTTAGTTAAGAGGTACGTAGTACCTAGAGTTAGTTAGTTAGTTAGGAGGTATGTAGTACCGCTAGTTAGGAGAGAGTTAGAGGTACGTAGTACCTAGAGTTAGTTAGTTAGTTAGGAGGTACGTAGTACCGCTAGTTAGGAGAGAGTTAGAAGGTACGTAGTACCGTTAGTTAGAGAAGAGTTAGAGGGTACGTAGTACCGTTAGCTAGAGAGTTAGAGGGTACGTAGTACCGTTAGTTAGAGAAGAGTTAGAGGGTATGTAGTACCGTTAGTTAGAGAGTTAGAGGGTACGTAGTACCGCTAGTTAGAGAGTTAGAGGGTACATAGTACCGTTAGTTAGAGAAGAGTTAGAGTTAGAGGGTATGTAGTACCATTAGTTAGAGAGAGAGAGTAAGAGGTAGAAGGGTATATAAGATATAGATATTAGTTAGCAGTTAGTAGCGAGAGGGAGGCATATGAGTACAGTTGGGTAAATCGTGTGGCCACACGACGCATACTTCTGTACTGCACAAGCCCACAGAGTAGGCCAGAATGTGGATTAGAGAATAGAATAATCCATAGGCAATAGTAAGTAGTAGGACAGTAGAATTAAAATTAAACTAAAAATAAATAGATAGATAAAAATAAATAGAATAGGGCTGAAAGTTACAAATTATGGCAACACTAGGAAAGTTATTCTGGAACATAATAAAAGTAACGGACAGAAATCGAAATTAGGGTGTATTTACTAGCTTCAGAATTAATTAGTAAGAATTTAGGCTAAAAGGGCGCAGTTAAGTAAGGAATAGGCCATTATCGGACTGTACAGAACATCTTAGATACATCACTCATCTGTATTGCGCCTTGGTAAGGCACCACCTTACAGGTGAGCGAGTGAGTGTTCGGAATGGCGAGCAAATTGATCAGAAAGAGAAAGGCGGAGTCAGGAGGAAAGGAGATACTGGTGGATTTCACCGAGAGGCATCCGGAAGAGAAGACGAGAGGATACTACGAGAGGTTGGAAAGGGGTCACGCGGCACGAGCGCTGCAGGATCACTTCCGGGAGATGCACGAACAGCGGCTGGTCGGGACCTACGGGACGCCGTCGCTGGACAACGCGATCTTCCAACACTTCCACTACGTGGTGAAAGGGGACGATGCGAAGTTCAGGATTCCGAAGTACCCGAGGGAATCACCGAGGAAGGACTGGAAGAGATTCATAGAGTCTGTCAACAGGGGAGGATATATGATCCTAGACGACGAGGGAACCGTGGAAGACGAGGCGGGTTCGAGACGAGGATCGGCGGGGTCGGCCAGGACCATACTCCTACATTTGGCCGCACCAAATGGGGACATCTTCTTATTCGATCTAGGAACGTATGGGAAGAAGGACGGGCCAAAATTAAACCGGTTGCCGAAAGCGGTACAAGTCTTGGTAAGAGAGAAGTCGACGACGAAAGTAGGATCGGCGATTCGCGAGGATGCGGAGAGAATCATCGGTCCGGACGCCACCAACCTCCTGGATATGCAGAAGGTCTTTATGGCTATGACGGCACCGGATGGGTTGGGGGTAGTCGAAAACACAGGCCAATGCGGGGCAGTGGCAATGGGCCAACTATTGGGGCTCGTGTGCCACAAACCGATGGACTGGGGGAAGTTCAGGGAAGAATACGGAGCAGAACTAGCGAACTCGCTAAAGTGGGGAGCGAGACCGGGAAAGCAAGAGGTATATCAATTCCGCAGAGGAGCGATAAAGGTATATCAGAAGCGATATATCCTGCAGGAAGACTGGATGATGATAAGTTTGCTTAACTTATTTATGACCGTGGTTATCGAGAGGGAACCAGCGGCATTTCTGTTATCAGGATCACCCCTAAGCTACAGGAGAGCCTTTAAAATGGCCTCCGACTGTCTGGCAGACCACCCGGGGCTGAAGGGCGAGTCGGTGTACTACAACAGCCGACATCTGGTAGACGGGGAGACAGATACGCCGTATCAGAGATGGGAGCAGCTAGAAACGGATAGACGAGAAGCAAAGCGACTGGAAGAAGTCGCTAGATGGGAGAGGATAGAAGCAGAGGAGAGGGAAGAGGAGGCCAGGACGCAGAGTTACGTGTTCGAGGAACAGGCAGGCTTAGACGAACTTCATTGGACTTCGTCAGGGAGTTCGGGGGAGTCTCTAGGGCGAGAACTGGGATGGACGGTGGGATCACCGAAACAGTCGACGTCGGGGTTGCAAGAGATGCCCATACCAGCGGGCGCCGAAGGCGACCAACCGCCAAGGAAGTTAAGGGAACTAGAGGGATGGAGAGCTACGGGCGAGAGCCAAGGCGGGAAGGGACATAGTGGATCCATCGGGATACCGGGGTTGGAGCCACTGCCAGAGGAGGAGGATGACGACGAGTTCGGAGAGATGCCGCCCATCGAGAGGATAGGCCACTCGGACACGGACTGGGTTGGCGGAAGGGTGGTGACGGCCAGTGGGCGAGGGCCTTCTGGAACAGATCCGGTAAACGGACCTGGGTGCACGAGGAGCCGGCGATGGATTTCGCGGGGAGCACTATCAGGTTGGGCGAGCAACCGGGGACGGCACCACGGATAGTATTCGGGGAGACGATGCCCGAGAGGGGCGGAGAGATCGACGTAGACAGGGACACCAACGTAGAGAAGTTCGCCTACCAGCGACTCCACAGACCGCGGAGATCGCTTGGGACGAAGGACGACGTGGGGCCGGAGACATTGGTACTCGGCTGCAACTACTGTGGCAGGCAGACCCACCAGGAAAGGAGCTGCTTGTACCGGTTCCAAAAGGGAACCTTTTGTCTCTACTGCCGAGAGCCGAGCCACAGGATGGGGGCGTGTCCACGGTTGCATAACCGATGTCCAAAGTGCAACTTTCGGGGACACTACGGACGCCAGTGTGACTGGATGGACGACGAAGAGAAGTTCAGAAGATTCGAGGAGTGGGCCGACGTCGGGGCCATGACGCGCCAGCGCATGAAGGCCCAGGAGTTCAAGTGGGGTTTCTTCCTTATCAATCAGGAGGCTCACATGGAAATCATAAGGCGGAGGCTACCGTTTACCTATCAAGAGGTAGCAACAGCAGCGTCGTATGCCGGAGTGATGAACACACAAAGATATTTGGACAGGTGGACGCCACAGAACTGAGGGGAGTTTAGGGATTTCTTGGCGGAGCACGTGCCGCGAGCAATGAAGATGATCCTATGGGACGCCATCAGAGGGAGACAACAGGGCCACTCTGAGGGGCCACCGGCGAAGCGATATCAGGCACTAATAACACCAGCGCCCAAGGAGCCAACAACCGGAATCAGCAGGGAGGTGGCGGCGAAAGTCCGAAAGCAGAAAGCGGATCCCAGAGGAGCGGTGGTAACCAAGAAACGACCCAGGGAAGAGGATGCCAGGGGGAACTATCCCCAGAGGAACAGATAGGTTCCCAGGGCCGGGGGGAGAGAAACTGAGACTTGGACGTGGTACGCCTGGAAGGCGCCGCGTGGGACGTACGAACTATTAAGTACAAATTAAGCTGATGCAAATAATTAAATAAGTGCAATTATATGTACGTACGTAGTAATCAGTAGTTTAGCAATAAAATATACGTTCGGAGTAAGTACTATAGTCATACAACCTTTCTCAATTAGCTACTGGGACTGGGGGGATAACTGACTATGGCACTATGAATGAGACACCAGACGATTTCACACTTCTTGAGTGCGACGGCACAAGAGGGGGGGGGGGGGAGATTCGTCAGAAGGGATGAGGTAGTCGAAGCGGGGTTGAGGGACGGAGTAATAGTGCGAAGTGCGGAGAGAGTGCGGACGCAATTCTAGTGTGGGGGGGGGGGGGAGAATAAGAGGCTGAGTGAGGGACGAGGAGGTCCGAGGGTATGAGAGAGTTAGGGTGAGAGTGGAGAAGAGATAGGGCGAAAGTGTTGGGGAAACAAAAGTCGCGTGAGAGGTGAGCGCGATCGGCCCGACATGGACGCCAGGCATACAGGGTAGCGTTATCATACCCATAGGGAGCAGCCTGGAAAGCCGGCTCCGAGAGAAAAGAATTCCACCCCACACCCGATACTAGATCGGGATCCAGCGGGATTGTAGCGCACTTAAGGTGGATGCTATCTTCTCACCGGGAAGATAGCATGGGGGGGAGTGTTAGCTTATTCAATCCCGCTAACACCCCATAAAAGTTAAGCCGATAAGCAATATTGGGGGCCACGAGATTGGGTAATCACCAACTCGTGTCACCCCAATAAAATGGGAAGGAGAAACACAATGAGGGTCAGGGGCCAAACCCCTAACCCAGAGAGAACAGGTGGAGTGAACGGGAACACTCCAAAGGGCGCCAACAAGGGTATCAACCAATCAGAGGGGGGAAAGGCATCGATTAGGTAGAGTAACAAGGCCAACCCGTGCAATATAGCCAGTTGGCAGTAATCATTTCATTCAGTTATCTCAGTATCATATTGGTGCTAGTTAGGTTAGTTAGTTTAGCTAGGGAAGGACCGGGACTTTAATTACCGTATCCCGCCTTCCGTATACGACAACATTATCCATATCTATGCTTATATCTATATACCCGTACAACCGATTATTATATACGACGAACGACACGAACTCTTTTTACCTTTCACACACGGCGGGGACGCGTGAACTAAACAACCGGATAAACCGGGATCCTTCCTGGATCCCGTCACATCAACAGGAGTCACGACATTGCGGCGCCTGTAAACTGTTTGGCCAGTTGGAGCAGGTAGAGAAGTGGTATTTTCAGTTTCCTCTATCGAAAAAGGACCAGGTGGTTCTGCCATTCGTGTCTCAACTACATTTGTACGGTTAGAATCTACCAGTGGTCGTTTTGAATGATGTGCTTGTTCATCTTCGGAAGAAGCCTGAGGTGGGCCCATTCGCTTGTACAATGGAAAATGGTGGCGCCTTCTTGCGGATTCCGACTTGGGGACAACCCGAGGAGTCAAATTTAATAGTTGTTCGAACCTATAGCCAAGTCTCTTCATGTCTCTGGCCTTATTCAATATCACATTAAACTCTTCATCGCCTAAGAAACCATGGGTTAGTATATTTACATCACATAATTGTCCTTCATAATTCACCCTATAGTTACCACCTTGAAGCTTTGGCTTACCGTCGTAATCTTCTACCTCAGACGATAAATCAACAATGAATATTGAATTGTCCGCCCTGCAGTACACAATAGCATTTTTGTAGGTATCATCAACGTCATTGACATCCATATTTAATAATAATAATTACTTTCTATTACAGAGTACTGAAACATAAAACAGATCATGGTGAGGAAAACAGATAAACCAATGGAATGACTCTATTATAGTTTCTATGACTGAACCATACCTAAATAAACCCTCCCCATACCGATGACTCACACATGGAGATGAATATAGATCAGCCACATGTTCAAGTTTATTTCCTGAAACGTTAATACTCTGAATATCATAGGAAACTAATGACACTATTATGACGCATTTACTATCATTTACATAAATACAGTTTCCCCTTTTCAATTTCACTACTTTGATTTAAGTCTTCGTTTCAGAATGGACATGTAGGATTCGAAATGGAATGCGCTCCATTTATCCAATGCTCCAAATTTCTCAACATAATCAACAATGTGGGATAAAATGTAAACATTATACGTATACATGATAGATGGTGTATAGAGTTCAGACAACTTTGAATGAAAATTGTTAATTAGATCTCGTGCATACGAAGTATATATTACGTTAGAAGCCAAATCATTTGACACTAAGATTTGGACAGTAACATGGAGCATCATAAGATTATCAAAATATAGCTTTGGGAGAAATTCTTTCATGAGTGGACTGGCATATAGTAAGAAGTTCCTAAATTCTGAAGCTTTAAAGTGTTTTAATTCGTCAAATCCACGTAATTTTCGATTAAATATTAAAGGCATATATCTTCCAAATGATTTGAGAATAGAATTCAGATCACATTTCCTACTTGGTCGAAGAGCACATGGCAAAGGCATAGTACGACTACAAATGAAATCGGTAGAGACCCAACTACTGATCAACTGCTTCACTACACCCAGGCACACATATACAGTGCATGTATTCTGGAGGTACAGATGATACAAAGCCAAATAAATTCCTTAAAGGTGATAAACTTTTCTGGTGGACTGTATCTGAAATGGAAAGATATTCGTGATCTGTTCGAGGAACAAAACCGCTTCCCGGAAAAATGTTCTTTGTATTTTCAATATTACGAGCACCATAAATTTTACAATATGTGCAAGAACCATAACCAGAATGGCCTTTATTACACAGTAGCCAGGTACAAGCAGGGACATCTGCAATAAGAAGCATTGTTATAATGTGATTCGAAAAAACATAGTCTATAAACAACTTTAAATACTCTGAAACATTGTAAGGTTTACCACTTGGTCCAACCCAAAGCGCGATTACAAATGGAGGTATATTTGATCATAAATACAACCAAGTATTGGCCAATATGAAGCATTTGATAACTTAGTCCATGGAGTGCCATCAATGTTAATAACAATTTGCAAAGAATGATAATCACGCGAAATTCCAAAAAATCTCATATATCCCCCAGAGCAGTATGTGATGTCTTTTTTGGAAGGATATAATGTTCTATTGCTATCTAACAACAGCAAATTATGATGATGACGAAGGGTTTCGGTAGATAACGGTAAATCTGGATGACCGCTAATTTTCAAAATAGACAATAGTGATGAAAATGCCCAGTCGGAAACGGTAGCAATTAGTGTTTAGCCAGCTTAGGAGACAACAGCACAGCTTGTCATTTTTAACATACATATCATCATTGGAACTGCACATTTCAATAACACTATCAACTGATAATACATCACTTTCATCACTACTACTGTCCGAATCACAATGACTAGCTTCTGACAACTGACTAGTTGTAGTCATATCTATATCTACAACTGCTGTGCAAGCTAAAGAATTAATCGGTATACCGGTATTGATATCGGTATCATCATTTATCAGAATATTTTGATGAAGCTGCTCTGGAGCTATAGCCAATGTGTCACCTTGACTGTTCTGGTTTTCGATTACCGCTACCGGTACTGGAATAATCGAATCGGTAGGACTATGTAAAAAAGGAATCTCATTTGCTATCTCTCTTTGTTGGCTCCGAAATAATGACGACCTTGATGACACACTACTGACGTAGCTTTGGCAGTATGGTGTACTGGGAGACTGGTATCGTTAAAATAGACCTAAAATAGGCTAATCTTCTTCGGGAATAATTAATCCGGCACAGTCTGGCGATCTGGCACAGTCGGCACAAACTAAAATCGGAAAATAAACTAAAATAATAGGCCTACGCCTACTACTACCGGCTGACCCGTACCGGTACCGTACTGCGTACCGTACTGTCAGACTGTATTAGAGTAGGCCTCAGGCCTACAGTAGTGGGCAGTAGAAACATTTTGGCACCTGGCATGCCATGGTGGAATTGTTACAAGAAACCTAGAAGTTTCTTCCGCGCATTTGAGAAATGCGCGGCTTAACGCCGCCTAATGACGATTTTTCACCGCACAGCGGAGCGTGACAAGTCTATGCCGCCGAACCCACTTGGTGTGAATCTGAAACTGAACTGAGTAGGGCCTACCGGTACCAGTATTGAGTAGCCTACCGGTACCGTGAATGTACCGTAGCAATGCAATTTAGCAGTTCAGCAATTAAATCTGCCACCATCTGTAGGCCTACCCTACAGGTCTATGTCTATTGTCTATCTGTCTATGCCAATCTAAAACTATGCCATTTAAAAAATTTCCAATCGCTCCGCTCGCATTTACATTCGCTAGGCTATTTCATATTTAAACATTTAAAGTACCGGTACCGCAATTTATTATATACTAGAATAAACTATAATTTAAAAATCTTCTGGCATCTTCCATCTTCCACATACATTGTGGAAAATATACCGAGCCAGCGTATTTTCTTACCATAGGGAGGCCTGTATATGCTGAATTGCTGACATCATGCCTTCCACGTACTGCATACAGACGTAATAGTAAAAATACAGAAGTACGCGGCGTATCTTCCGCGTAAATTCAAGCAATTCCAGTCTGGCTGGCGTAGCCTTGCACGGAGCCGGCGCAAGGTTTTTTCACCCGGTGTGGCTTTGCACAGAGTTGGCGCAGGATTTTTTGCACCCGGGTCGCTTTCGGCGCAGGAAACAGGAAATTTAAACTTTTCAAAAGAGGGTACCGGTACCGGTAATCAGTGTTAAAAAATTGTCTAGAAAATCGTAGGTCCAGTACCGGTCACCGGTACCTAGGTGGTGTGTACCAAATTAATTTGAGCCGCTTCTACTAATGTACGGGCACGACGGTTGCCAGAACCGGGTGCCGGGTACTATGCCTACAGTTTATAGTACCGGTACTACCATAGAACCTACTAAGTTTACAGGACGATATTTTTTTTAATATATATATTATATATAATATAAGTTTAAATTAAGTAAAAAAAGTTAGGGAATATGACTGTAGGGTGTGAGATCAAGTTGTTTTAGTATAATAATATAAATCTTTTTGGAATAGTCATAAATTGGAAGTTGTAACTCGCCGCGCACCAACCTTAAAGAATATCCTTGCGCCATCCAGACTGAGGTGTACAACTGAGGTGTACTTCATCTAGTGATTTTCTAGGAGTTCATAAATGTGACAGAGCGGCATGTGTCCCCTGTAAAGTATTATTACCTTTAAAATATGTCAGCTCAACAACTAACAAAAGCCACAGGGTTTATATAAAGAATGATTTATCTTGCAATGCTAAAAATGTTATTTATGTGGTGACTTGCCTTAAATGTAACTTATTTGGTATCGGTTCAACAGAGGACTTAAAGCCTAGGATAGCCAACTACAAGACAAAGATAATTAATGACAAACCATCGACTGCCATCGACAGACATTTTACTACCTCGGGTCATTCGTACAATGCACACTTCAGAATTACACCATTTGATTGTCTACCGATCTCAGCAAACAAAAAACTGAACCGACAAAAACTCAGAATTAAAGAGGGAGAATGGCAGTGCCGGTTGGAAACTTTACAACCAATGGGTTTGAATGTTCTCAACAAGGCGGTGATCAATAACTTTGGACTTGATGTTTTCAATCCTTAAGAATTATAAAGATTAAAGATTCACAAATTCAACAAACTCATTAGTTGCTAGGGTAGTATTATTATTTGTAGTGCAATAATTCTAGAATATCGTTTATTTGAAAAAGATAGAGAGAGCTATCGAAAGCTAATAATAAAAAAATAAATTTTTAGTGATTGATCATATAAGTTGTCACTTTTTGAATTCTTAAAATATTATTATACTAAAACAACTTGATCTCACACCCTACAGTCATATTCCCTAACTTTCTTTACTTAATTTAAACTTATATTAATTTTTGACTGTGGATGAATGGCGATTGTACCAAGAATTTTGTTCCTACAATTAATAAATTTAGGCTCGCAACTAATTTTGGGTCAACTTCAAAGATAATTTCTTGAAAATTGCAAGAAGCACAACGTAATACCGAAGGGTTTGAGGATTTGCTTAAACCTTAATTTACCTGGTAATTCTATTCATTTTGAACAGGTTCGCATTAAAGCTAAAAATAATATTTTTAAAGCCGAATTAAATATTTTGGAAGTTGTTTCTCTTCATGCCGAGACGAGGCGAAGACATTTTCTTAGTCTTTTTATGAGAGCTAAATCATCTGCTATCACCTATGATAATTCGAATTCAATCTTGTCCCGCGTTTATGATCACATGAAAAACACTTCTCGTACAGTGAGACAGCGTCTGATAAAAAAGTGGAACAGTTTAATGAATGAAACCCGCTCTGCTTCAAGCCCCAACAATGTTTTATACGATAATTTGTTATCTCATAAAAGACATAAACCTGGACCTCAGAGATCCGCACAACGTAGACTTAATTACTTAACCCTATTAAACCTGGGGGGGTGGGGGGGGTCAATATGACCCCCCCCGTGGTTTTTTTATTATAATTCTGAAACAAACGCAGTTGGGAATCTGAAATTTTATGACTTTTCCTAAAAATCTATTGTCTTCCTAGTAGTGAAAACCGTTTTCAAAAATATTGGGTACTTTTCGAGTTATAGCACCATTTTTTAACCCTACTTTTGGCACTTTTTTTGAGACGTTTTTTGAAAATTACATTTCATTAAATATGAATTGTAACATCTCTATTTTTGATTTACACCGTTTTTTTGGTGTTAGAAATTTGATGGAATTCATATAAATTGATTTAGAAATTTCGAACTTGTTTTTTTCGGTGGGTGCCAAATTTTGGTGCCAGCACCAAATTTTGAATTATGTCAATTTTGTAATTTGATTGTTTGAAACTTGTTTTTTACGCAATTGGGGTTTTTTGGGGTTCTGGATTCGATGAAATATATACGAGTTGCACCAAGCGTATCAAACTTGTATTTTTCGGTGCTGTGTGCAAATTTTGGTGCTAGCACGAAATTTTGAAAATTCATTCGATAGATAAAATTGCTTGTGACAATTTATTTCTTGCGTTTTAGAGGTTTATGGCTGTTCTGAATTCAATGGAATAAATAATTATCGAACTAGACATCTTAAACTTGTATTTTTCGGATGTGGGTGCAAAATGTGGTGCTAGCACCACATTTTGCACCCGCTTCCGAAAAATACAAATTTGAGATGCCTAGATCGAAAATTATATATTCCATTCAATTCAGAATAGCCATAAACCTCTAAAACGCAAGAAATAAATTGTCACAAAGAATTTTATCAATTGAATGGATTTTCAAAATTTTGTGCTAGCACCAAAATTTGCACCCACCACCGAAAAATACAAGTTTGATACGCTTGGTGCAACTCGTATATATTTCATCGAAACCAGAACCCCAAAAAACCCCAAATGCGTAAAAAACAAGTTTCACACAATCAATTTACAAAATTGACATATTTCAAAATTTGGTGCTGGCACCAAAAATTGTCACCCGCCGAAAAAAACAAGTTTGAAATTTCTAAATCAATTTATATGAATTCCATCCAATTTCTAACACCAAAAAACCGGTGTAAATCAATAATAGAGATGTTACAATTCATATTTAATGAAATGTAATTTTCAAAAAACGTCTCAAAAAAAGTGCTAAAAGTAGGGTTAAAAAATGGTGCTATAACTCGAAAACTACCCAATATTTTTGAAAACGGTTTTCACTACTAGGAAGACAATAGATTTTTAGTAAAAGTCATAAAATTTCAGATTCCCAACTTCCCAACTGCGTTTGTTTCAGAATTATAATAAAAAAACACCGGGGGGGGGGGGGTCATATTGACCCCCCCCCGGGTTTAATAGGGTTAAATGTAACTTATTTGGTATCGGTTCAACAGTGGACTTAAAGCCTAGGATAGCCAACTACAAGACAAAGATAATTAATGACAAACCATCGACTGCCATCGACAAACATTTTACTACCTCGGGTCATTCGTACAATGCACACTTCAGAATTACACCATTTGATTGTCTACCGATCTCAGCAAACAAAAAACTGAACCGACAAAAACTCAGAATTAAAGAGGGAGAATGGCAGTGCCAGTTGGAAACTTTACAACCAATGGGTTTGAATGTTCTCAACGAGGCGGTGATCAATAACTTTGGACTTGATGTTTTCAATCCTTAAGAATTATAAAGATTAAAGATTCACAGATTCAACAAACTCATTAGTTGCTAGGGTAGTATTATTATTTGTAGTGCAACATTTCTAGAATATCGTTTATTTGAAAAAGATAGAGAGAGGTATCGAAAGCTAATAATAAAAAAATAAATTTTTAGTGATTGATCATATAAGTTGTCACTTTTTGAATTATTAAAATATTATTATTATATATAATATATATATATATATATATTTATAGAAACAATGTGATCCAGTCTCCTATCAAAAATGAAACCTAACTACAAATAAACACTTTAATAACTGCAGGAATAACTATCCTATATATTAGAAAATACAGGACATTTAGTCCGCCGAAAGGGGTAAGTCTACATACTAAATTTTATAAAAATAAAGGGTTTCAGGATTTAAACACTGTACCCGGGGAAACACAGCTCCATCATCAGCAGTGTACTGTGAGTCCCTACCCTATCTAAATACGGCACAGTACCAATTGACCAATATAATACAGGAAATGAAACCAAATACTGAAATAGAGAAATAAACAAATCAGACCGGTAGTAAATAGATGAAACCCAAAAACTGATACCACTAAAGGCTAAATAAAATACATGAAACCAAAATAAGAATGAACCCAAATGAGAATAGTGCCCAAATAGTGAACTACTACTATATCTAACCTGCATAACAAATAAATCCATAATGGCTGTATTGCACAGTCTAATAATAGATATGTTATATAATGGTATGAATACAGCAGTAAATAACAACCCCAAGACCATACAGACACCCCCCCCCCCAAAGCACTGATAGAATAATGATACCCAATAGAAACTCCCAGAACTAGAGTAACGGAAGCAACTAGCTTTCAATAGGCTACAAGAGGCATACTGCACAAGAAATATATAAGAAACAATATGGGTACAGTACAACATGACTGGCGAAATATATATATAGAAACAATGTGATCCAGTCTCCTATCAAAAATGAAACCTAACTACAAATAAACACTTTAATAACTAATATATATATATATAATTAAATCAAGTAATAGGAACGAATGCTTTTTCAAACAACCATGTTCAGCAGGATCTGGTCTCTCAAATATAGTATAGTGTAGAAAAAATATAGCATTAGCAATATAGCAATATATCAAGCAATAAAAATAAAATGTATACGATATTTCGAGTCAGCGTGACTCTTATTCATGTATTATTCTTAAATTCAAATGAATTTTCTAGAACAAATAAATAATTGAAATACTGTATAAATACCATAGGTAACAACATAAATATAAAGTTTTAATCTTCTTGAAGAAAACCTGTGTAGCCATGTAAATTTGCGGTTGCTTCATTAATTGTGTTTATTCCGTATGGTTCTAAGGTCTGCAGTGAGCACTGGTAGTAACCCTCCCTCTTTCTCATTTGGATTTTGAGTTCTTTTCCCTTGTATCCCTTAATACTATCTATTGGTGTTATATGAAAATCTTCCCATGAATGTCCGTTGCTTGTAAAATGTTGATCAACCTTACATGTCTGCTTGTCCCAGTTACTCTTGTTCTTACACTGATGCCTATGGAGTTCGCAAAATAGACACCATTGCAGATCCATCTGCTATTTCCCCAGATGAATTTGGAAGATATAGGGATGACATTTTAGTTTTATATTTACATGATATAGATTTAAAATTAAAACGATTAGTTGAGGATTTAAATGATCAAGTAAAGCCAAGACAAATTAAATTCGTTACTGAACAGATGGGGAGAGAAGTTAATTTTTTGGACCTCAAAATTTTCATTGACGCCCATGGAACCATTCAAACTGATATTTTTTTCAAACCTATGGACGTACATCAGTAATGGATAGGACTTTGTCTCACCCACCATCTCAGATCAAGTATGTACCGTATGGTGTAGCTATGTATGTATGTATAGTGATGAGCTATGTATGGTGATGAAGTGTCGAAATGACCTCTACAAGGCGCAGAAAGAGTCCCGACTCAAACAGACTACAGCGGCCAAGAATGTAGTTAAGGCTGCATCTAGGTCCCTGAACAGGCAGTACTCTGTTAATTTACAGGAGCTAATAAACCAACAGGTTGATACCATCAATGATGCTGACGACAGCAGGCTATCATCCCAGGCATGGAGATCGATCAACTTGCTTGCTGGTCGAAAAAGCCAACCAACCACCAAGGTTAAGGCTGAATCACCAGCCGATCACCTCAATGGTTGGAAGGCCCACTTCGAAAAGCTCCTCAATAATGACAGGGTATTGCCTGATAACTTTATAGAAGTAAAAGTTTCTGAGTCTGTACTCCCAGATATTCCCATTGGTGATATCTCCTTTGCAGAAGTGAAGGCTGCTGCAAAGAGCATTAAGACCAATCGTGCCAGTGGAGTAGATGGTGTTCCCCCTGAGGTCTTTAAAATACGTGAGTGTTTAAAGCTCATCTATCCTATCATAGTTGACATGTACCGAACAACAAGAGTCCCACAAGAAATGAAAACAAATAAGTTGGTGCCAGTTCCCAAGAAGGGTAACCTAACACTCAATGGTTCTTTTCGGGGAATCTCATTGATCTCGATTGCTGCAAAGCTATACAATAGAATTCTATTAAATCGCATCAGGGATCCCATTGAGAGACTGCTCCGTGGAAATCAGAATGGGTTCTGTAAAGGTCGTGGGACCATGGAGCCTATTTTGGCACTTAGAAGGATAATTGAAGAGTTATCAAAAAAGAAAGACAGGCATCTGGCTGTTATCTTTGTTGACTTCTTCAAGGCCTTTGATTCAGTCTCTCGCTCACGTATGTTCAGCATACTTTCATTATATGGGATTCCTGATGAAATTATTGCAGCAATCAGATCAGTATACGATGGTTCGACAACATTTGTGTCTACGTTGACGGTGACACAGAACCATTTGAAGTGTTATGGGGCATCCTCCAGGGAGACACACTTGCACCATTCTTGTTCATAATTGTTGTTGACTATGTTCTACGCATGTCCTTAGATCATCATAATGATGATGGGGTGATGATAACTCCACCTACTGGCTCCAGAAGTCGAGGAAATCCTGCCAAGTACCTAACTGATCTAGACTTTGCTGATGACTTAGGAGTAATCTCAGAATCACTAGAGGGAGCCCAACGGTTCATTAGAACATGCTGCTTCTAGTGTTGGTCTTTTTATTAACTCCAGAAAGACCACAATTTTGACAGTAAACTTTGAAAGTCCTCAGCAAGTCTCTGATCGAATGAGCATAAGCTCAAAAGATGGTATGCTTGAGCATGTGGATGACTTCTGTTACCTGGGATCATGGATCCGGAAGTCAGGCGAGGACCTTCAAATACGTAAGGGAAAGGCATGGGCAGCCTTGAATAGGCATTCCAGGATTTGGAAGTCACCGAGAATTAATCGGACACTTAAGGTCCGATTATTTAGAGCAGCAGTAGTTCCAGTACTCCTCTATGGGAGTCCATGCTGGGCTCTAACTGCTGAGGACACCAAATCTCTGGATGGCACTTTCACATGAATGCTGCGCTGGGTTCATTGTGTCAAGTACAATGCACACATCTCCAACCAGACACTATATAACATTGGAGGTGTCTCATTGGTTCCCCCAAGCTTGACACTAGAACAAAATCGCCTCCGCTTTGCAGGACATTGCTTTCGCTGTGAGGACCAGCCAGTGCATAATCTTGTACTTTGGCAGCCTCATGGAGTGAATAAGCATGGTGGGCAGCCCATGACTTTCTTGAGACGCATCTTAAAGGACACTGGCCTTGAAGATGCGGATGATCTAGCAAATGTCATGGGTGATAGGGAGTTGTGGCAGTGCAATTTTGTCGATAAGCCGGCACAGCTTAAAAATGCAGCTGCAATGCAGCATGCCGTTCCTAGTAGTGGAGGCTAGACAGGATACCAATTAGCCTTCCCCAGTTTCCAGCAGCTGATGTTCATATACTAATACCAGTCTGCAATCTGTATATAAGTTAGTTTGTGAGCCATTTAATATTGAGATAAAATTCAATGTTTGTTTTAAAACTTAATATAATAGAAAGTTTGTAAATTCCAGTAAAATATTTCATATATATAATACAGCAATATATATAGTTATGTTATTATTAATCAGTTTTTTCTATGTATATATAACATCATAATAAATAATTCAAATGTTTCTAACACTAAACTAAACGAAGTTCTATGTAGTTAAAGTAATATTTAATATAAGGATTATTATCTAACCAATCTAATCCTAATATGCTTAGGTCTATTATAAAGTAAACTGAGATATTAAATGTATAAATTTTGGTAAAGTTAAACTAAAATTTGAAGGTGAGGTCATCCAGGTCATATTACCACTTGCAAATACACAAAAGGTTATTGCTTTATCAAAACGCACTAATATATTACAAAATATTTCTGGCTCATGGAATATTTGTATATGTGTATTATTTTCTATATGGAAGCCAACCTGATATGCAAATTTTGTAAAATTAATTTTATATTTGAATACATATGTATGAGAATTTATACAGTATACCTCTAATTCCATTTTAGTTATTAATTTGATATAGTTTAATACCTTATCAATGGCCTTATCAATATATTTACAATGGCCTAATATTGTTACTTTTCCACCAGCAAAAAATAAAACAGTATATTCATATATTTTAAATATAAATTGAATTGGTTTCTGATGTAGAACACCTTTAGATGGTTATTAAGTTTGTTTAAATTAATTAGTTGTTTTATTTTTGGTCTACAACTTATATTACTATTTATATTGTATAATTTGGTATAGCTGTAGGAATCATAGATTCCAATTTACTAAAAGTAGGTTCATCTAATTCAGAATCAGACATAATTAAACTATATTAATACTGGTTGATGATATTGATGAGGAATTGGTCGAGTTACTCCTGTTTTATAATGTCCAAATGGCAAGGAAGTGTTACCATCATGCCACCAACGTTTATCATCAAACAAATTTAATGATCTCTTTATTTCTCTGAGGATCTATAATTGGTGTAGCTTGGATCCTATTTTACGACTTTCTTCATAGAGCTGAGTGGTCTCCCTATAACTAGTTAAGTATGAATTATGAGTTAACTTTTTATTTATTACTGGTCTTGTAACTCCCTTAGCTGCTTTTTTATCCTCACCACCCTTAAAACTATATGCTTTAGGCTTTAATAGGACCCATTCGGTATATTCCATTCCCTTGTTTTCATCTTTTACCATATTAAGGTCACCTTTATTTAAAGTACAGTATAGAGGATGATTACTGTCATAGAAGTATCTAATATCTTGCGATCTTTCATCGCCTTCAAAAATTTAAGATGTGAAATTCCCTTAATAATTATAAAGAAAGAGTCTGTGTCACCACATGCTATCTGTAATGTACAGTTTAGTTCTTTTTCTAATGGTTTCAGTTTGTCATACAACAATGAATACATACTTAGTTTCGATAATGACAGTACAGCTTCTCCAATATATATTTGTTTATTCAAAGTAATCTTTGTTTTAGATAAGGTGTGCCCACTTAGAGAGTCTGTATATATATCAAAGTGCTTATGGTTTGGCTTTGCTAAAATCTGCTCACATTGATATTTATTATTGCATAATCTAAAGTTCAAACGGTTCCTCAGGTTCTCCATTGTCTTACCAAATAATAAATTATTTAATAGTTTATAAAAGTCTTTTTCAAATTTATTTTTGGCATTTTTACGTTTATCAATATTGAAATATATATAATCACGAAATATATGACCTTGCTTGAATTTATATAATCTGTGAATTTTTGTAACTTTCATTCCATGACATAAATAAAACTTAAGCAGTTCTAAATGGAGACCATATGCAACCTTATTAAACTGATTAAGCAAAAGTTTTTCTGTAGAGTGGTATTTCTTAGCCTGGGAATTTGTTTCTGTAGATGTTGAGGTTTTATTGTGTTGATTCCATAGTTTTTTTTTTTGATAATCACTCAAAAATTGTTCACATGGTTGTAATTTTTCAGGACAAAATGGTAAGTCTGCAGACATGCAAGTCATGTATGTGATCAGGATGATCTAAGTCTAACTGCTAGGTATCCAATTTCACAAGAAGTGTCTAAACCCATTAAATCAATAGTATCAATATTAGTCATTTGTATGTAGTCAGAGCAAGGAAGCTTTTCTGCTAAACACCCAGCATAATAAATACTTAAACATTCAACATTTAATAAATGACACTCTGGTACTGAAGTCTTATAATTGTCAGTGCCAGTTATGTTTGCCTCTATATAATGTGTATTTATATATGTCATCCTACCATGTATGGCCTTCTCTATATCGTCATATATATCATGCTTGCTTAAGAGATGTAATTTTGTGTTTGTGAACTTTAATTCTGCATCCCAAGTCATGGAGGAAGCTGTTGTTAGGAAGTGGGCTGGATCTAAACCATAGTTATTAAAACAAAGTTGGCGAAAATTTTAAAAAATGAAAAATGTCAGCTAGTAAACAAGTATGAAGGTGCAAGTATGCTATTAAATAGTCAAATAATGTATTACAACTAAACATTGACCAAGATTTCTATGCCCTATTATAATCTTCAGGTTCACAGTGACTTAACATTAATTTACTATAGAATTGTTCGATAGGTGGAAGGTGTGTCTGATCTAGTTTGTCAAGACTAGTTATAGCCTCATATGGGAAGACTCCCTTGCTCTTTAGTATATCATCTGATACTGTAGGGTATAATGTTCTATGTGTTGAACTGTATGAGGAAGACTTAGAATCAAGTTAGTTATATCATCTGTCAAGAAAGAAGCAAGTTGACCTAAAGAATGGGCCATAAAATTAAAGCTGTCTATAATTTGTATATATATTTTATTGATGTTGGTGTTTGGTTCATTAATTTTGTATGGAATTGTACCTTTTATAGTTATTTACTTTTCAGTAGTTTGTGCAATTGTCTCTATTTTCCAGTCTGAATGTTGATTATTTGTAAATGCTTGAGTTAGTATAAGATGACTGTCGATGCCCTTAAAGTTATGAAATACAACTGCCATATGATTTATTTTTAAATTAATTTTCTATTGCATTTATGACAAGCAAAAAAAGCAAAAAAAGCATTTCAGCCCTACTTACTTAATACAATTTTATTCTTTGTGTTTTCTAGTGACCAAGTATAAAGTTCCCTGAAATGATTTTCTAGAGATGTAAGAAAGTCATCTATACAGTTAGTTGTAGATGTTTGTTTGAAGGTAGCTAAGGATTGTTGAGGAGGGCCAACTAATTCTTTGTATGGGATAGTAAGGTAGCTGTAGCAAGCAGCAGATGGTTGCAATACATTAGTATATTTAACATGATCATTTGGTTTAATTACACATTCGAAGTCAGCATAATGTAATTAATGGCAATGGGATTGTTCTATCAAATCTTGTAAATTTTACATTTAGCTGAGCTCCAGTTGGCATTGATGTAGCCAGCCGGTGGTTTTAATTGGTAACAACGTATTCTGTGTTCTTCAAGGGCATTGCTAGTATAGAAACCACGGAGACACCTTTCACATCTCTTGCAATGTGTATCACTTCCATCCCCTGTCATACTGTTCAACAGTCTATCTTTATTGCTTGCTTATGGCATAATAGTGCCTATAATAGTAATAGTACATAATAGTATTAGTGCCCATAATAATGCATAATAGTTGCTCACTTCTTTTTTTCTATGAATAATAAGTTCAGTAGTTCTTTTCCTTCTATCTTTTTACCTTCAGGCTGTCGTCATATTTCTACTTTATTTTCAGTGTTATACAGTAGTAAATTTATAGCTACGTTTTTGTTTTTTCTTTCAAATCTGTCAATATCATCTTTACAGTTAGTTGGAAATCCTACGTCACTAAAATCAAAGTAATTTTCCCATTGATTGTACAAACTCTTTCTATTATAATTAATTGGTATTTGTTTATGAAATTTGGCACAAATACAAGCATCTCTAAAACATTCAGATTGGTTTCCACCTTCTATATTAATTATACAGTGTTTGTCTCTCTGTGTTTTAGGGATAAATGCCCCTTTTTTTTTAATTTTATTTTTTAAATGACCCTTTAAATATATGTCTCTACTATAGCTAGCTACCCTTACTTCAATATTTGATACCCCTAGTATATACCAGCCAGAACCACGAGTAATAAAATTTGCAACCTATTCTAAAATATAAGCTAGGCTATCTCCAAACCAGTAGTTAAATTCTGATTCGCTTTTAATTATATTATCACTATTTCCTCTAGAATTAAAAATAAATATAGCCCCATCCCTATTTCCATCACCATCCTCCCTATCCATATCTACATACTGATAATGTCATCCTAATAAATCTGTGTGGTTCTATCGTATCTATATCATGCATGTTAATATTATTTGATATTTCAAAAATATTACATACATTGTTTTCATTTTGTTGCAGAATCCCCTCAATGTCTGGGTTGTTCCCATTTATCTCACATCTAAAGTACTTTAGACACCCATCATGACAGTTTCGCCTCTCGATAAATGTATCTTCACCTTCGTGATCATTAATGTCAAGTTGTGGCAGTGAATGTGGCGGCAAAGATGACAATGGCATCTGATGCTGATATGGTAGAGGTAGTGGCGATTGTGGTGGTGGTGGTGGAATCAGAGGTGATGGTAGCAGAACTGGTGACTGTGACAGAGGAAGTGGAGGTGGTGGTGCTGTCCTCAGTGGAGAAGTTGGTAGAGATAGCGTAGGTAATGGTTGTGGCATCAGCAGTGGCATTGTTGATGGGGGTAAAGTAGTAGTAGGTGACGATATCTGAGCAAGTAGTGGTGATGCTGGTGCAAGTAATGCTGGTAAAGGTGATATAGGAAGTTGAAGTTGTAAGCTTGACTTCAGCAATGGAGATGGTGATCTAGAGCTTGGTTGTAACAAAAACTGAGAAGATGAGATAGGAATGGCCACTTGAGGCTGATCTATTGAAGCTGTAGCAAACTGTACTGGTGGCCTACTGATCAGATCAAATTGTGTAGTCATTGGTGGAGGTGGTATACTATACGGGATTGGTGGTATACTGATTGGTGGCGGGATAGTGTATTGAACTGATGGTATATCCATGGTATCCAGGGTTGAAATATTACTAGGACTACTACTACTACTAGGATCGGCATGCTGCATTGCAGCTGCATTTTTAAGAATGCTGTGCCGGCTCATCGACAAAATTGCACCGCCACAACTCCCTATCACCCATGACATTTGCTAGATCATCCGCATCTTCAAGGCCAGTGTCCTTTAAGATGCGTCTCAAGAAAGTCATGGGCTGTCCACCATGCTTATTCGCTCCATGAGGCTGCCAAAGTACAATATTATGCACTGGCTGGTCCTCATGGCGAAAGCAATGTCCTGCAAAGCGAAGGCGATTTTGTTCCAGTGTCAAGTTTGGGGGAACCAATGAGACACCTCCAATGTTATATAGTTCTGGTTGGAGATGTGAGCATTGTACTTGATACAATGAACCCGGCGTAGCATTCTTGTGAATGTGCCATCCAGAGATTTGGTGTCCTCAGCAGTTAGAGCCCAGCATGGACTCCCATAGAGGAGTACTGGAACTACTGCTGCTCTAAATAATCGGACCTTAAGTTTCCGATTAATTCTCGGGGACTTCCAAATCCTGGAAAGCCTATTCAAGGCTGCCCATGCCTTTCCCTTACGTATTCGAAGGTCCTCACCTGACTTCCGGATCCATGAGGTCAGGTGGACTACTAGGTTACTAGGACTAGTTGATGGTTTAAAATGCTTGGAAGGGGGAGAATGGTCTGGATTGGATATTATTTGTTTGTCGCAATAGTGATGTAGGTAGTTGTCTAGCATTAACATGTTCAAACAAGTTGGGCATTGTTGTGTAGAGGATGTTTCTCGGAAATGCTGTGTGCACAAGTGGCGGGGGTAATTTTTCTTTAAAGTAGTTATGGGGCAGAAGGCGCATTGAGATTGTCGATTCATTTCTAAAAAAAATAGAAATGCACATAAAATATTATGTTGCTCGCAAGAATTTTTTTATTTCTATTAGACAAACCTTCAATATAACTGTATGACATCATAATATATGAAATGGAGTAAGGGAAAGGCGAGAAACAAACTGACAAAGGTATGTAAATCTTTAGCTGTCAGTATATTCTTGAATGGAATTTTGTTAGAAGTGGACTCCTTCCATTCAAAGTTTCAGAGCTTTAACATTAGGCAATGCTTGCAGTATTTGGTTCGTTCTAAAAACAGATTTCATGTGTGAGCATAGTTCCCCATAATGTGTTACTTATATTACTATATTACTATTATTATTACTATTATTTATATGACACTTACTTGAATTATTAACAAATGTTTCATTAAATTTTTGTTCAGAATAATATAGATCTCTCTTTTTCTTCAGTATTTATCTTCTTCTTCTTCTTCTAATCCCTTGAATGATTGATTTTATCAAAACGCGTAAAGATTAGTTATCAATGAAAGCTTAATGATACTATAATAATAATAATAATAATGGTATCGGATAAATACAATTATGTTCGAAATTTATTAATAGAAATGTTTTTAATATTTGGAGCTCAATAAGGCAAATATATTTCGATTTATATTAAAATCATTATCAATAATAAGCACTATAGGTAGGTTGTAAGTATGTTATGAAATTGTTATAATTACTTGGTATTTCTAGCAAACTGCGATATACTAACTGTACCGTACATTATACAACATCTGTATGTGCTGATATGCACCAATTGTATTATTACCCATTAACCAATCAAGGCCCACCACTCTGTCACCCCTATTATTACCTCACTGTATTTCTACAGCTTACCGAGCTCAACATTACTCATTCACTATAGTTGATCTCATTTCTGCAGTTTCCCAAATGGAAACTCCCCCTATTAACACTCTTTATTACATTGTATTCTTGACTCTTACGATATTTTTACGTTTATATTATTAGATCTCTTATTATGTATTCATGTTCTTGTATTTCCGTATATCTTATTACCCCTTACCGCTTATAATCCTATATTATTATCTTATATATTGTCTATAATAAATACGCTCCTAATTGCCAATCAAATAAACAAATTATTCTTCATGGGATGTAACCGTGTAAACTGGGTGAAATCCATCTATAGTTGAACATATTACAATCACATAGATCATCTTATTGTTTTATACACAAGAGCATATCAATCGCTCTTACAATCGCTCTTCTGTCTTGATTGAAGTGTCACTAAGTATTCGCGTACCCAGCGGGTCCAAAAATGATTGGCTAGTAACTGAGCCTGGCGCCATTTACGAGTTGAGTATGTATCACTGTCATAGATGGGACCTGGTGGTAAATTGTAAGCAGGGCGCTGTAATAGAAGGTGGTTCGGAGTTAAGATTTCATCAGCTTTAGGGTCATTGGTACTAAGGCACAAGGGGCGGCTGTTTAGAATGCACTCTACTTCTGCTAATGATGTCACTGACATGTCATCTGTGACAAGAGAATTGCCAAGGACCTGAAACAGAACTTGTTTGATTGAACGGATCAGCCATTCATATACACCACCCATATGGGGGGTGTACGGTGTTATAAATTTCCATGTAATGCCCTTTGGGCGCAGGGCAATATCGATCTGATGTTCCCATAGTTCCAGGTTTTGCCGTAATTCTGACTCGGCACCTACGAAGTTTCTCCCATTGTCTGAAACTATTTCCTTTGGCGAACCTCTCCGTGCTTTAAAACGGAAGAACACATTGATAAAGGCATCAGCTGATGCATCAGCAGCTACATCGAGGTGTACTGCTCTGCAGTTAAGGCACGTAAAGATAAAGGCATAACGCTTTATAGAACCTCTCCCGTATTTGACCTTTAGTGGACCAAACATATCAACGGCTGAAAACGTAAATGGCGGCTCATATGGGGTCAGTCTAGAGGACGGCAATGGCGCCATAAGCTGATTCACACGTGGAGCCTTACATTGCCGACATTTAAAGCACTTACGTATTAAAGACTTGCAGAAAGTGATAAGGCCAGGGATCCAATAGGATTCCCTTACCTTGGCAACTACTTGGTTGGGACCGGCATGTAATAAATAGATGTGCCAGTGCCATACTATGACATTTGTAAGTGGGTGTAACTTACTCAAAATTATAGGGTGTTTTGTATCGTAGGATACTGGGGCGGAGGTAATGCGGCCACCTACCCGCAATAAACCATCCTGAGTTAGGATTGGGGCTAGATTAGCTAGTGGGCTTGAGCAAGCTACTGGGGATGATTGCAGTAACATTTGAATTTCGTTAGGATAAGATTGCCTCTGTGAGAAATAAATCAGACATCGTCCAGCATGGTGACGTTCACTTACCGAGACAAATTTACCTTTAAGATTTAAGACCGAATTTGGATTTAAAGAATACTTGCAAAGACGTAAGATCCATGCGAACAGAGTCTGTAATTTATTCCATGACGAATGTTTAGCTATAAGTGAACCTATAGCATTAAATGCTGTGTTAGAATCAATGTGGACATTAAGAATTATTTCAGAGTCAGGATTGTGGTATGGTGTCTGTTCTTCGACAACTATGTCAAACCAGAAGTCTGTCATGGTGATGTCATCGTTATAATCAATATCAGATGACACCAATATATGAGAAGTTAGCACATCTGGGTTATTGATTAGTGTATTAGTAATAGTTTCTGGGCATATGGTTGATACTGTCGTCCATGTTTCCTCGGGCTGAACGAGAAAAGGAGGCCCATGCCACAATTTCTGTGAATTAATGAGCTTGACTGCTGTAAGCCCACGAGTAATGTCGTCTGCAGGGTTTAAATGACCAGGTACATGTTGCCATTGTGAACTGGTTGTACGATCAAGGATATACTTAGTGCGGTTGTGAACAAAACATCGAAATTGCTTGATGGTGTTGTTTATGTACCCAAGTACGACAGTAGAGTCTGTCCAAAAATAACATTTAGCGATTGGTAAGTCTAGGGATTCTAACACAGTTTCACTTACCTGCGCTGCTAAAACTGCAGCTTGGAGCTCTAATCGAGGAACTGAATGTCCAGAGGCTGTACGAACTAACTTACCTTTGCTGAAAACGAAAGATGAATTTATTTCATTATCACTTACAGATTGGATGTACAATACTGTACCGTAGGCCACTTTAGAAGCGTCTGAGAAAATATGTAGCTGGTAGTTGATTGGAACCGAATGGACGGGGATGTACATCCTAGGGATTTCCAGTTCGCTAAGCATAGGAAGTTGATCTCGCCACTTCATCCATTGACGTGCTGTATCTGGTGGGAGTGGGGTATCCCAGTCTAATTCCATTGACCACATTTTTGCTATAACTAATCGACCTGCTATGATTAATTGGCAAGATAAAGTTAATGGGATCGTACAATGAGCTAGTCAAAGAGACGCATCCCCGTTTAGTTAATGGTGTGTTTTTAAGCACATAGGAGAATATGAAGTTATCTGAATTTGTGTCCCAGGAAACTCCAAGGGCACAGGTTATAGGAAGATTATCAAAATCTAAGTTAATGAAGGATTTTGCCTTTTCTGAATCGGGAAAGGCATCTAGGAATTGTCTAGAATTGGAGGCAAATTTTGTAAGGTGAAAGCCACCTAATTTGAGGCAATCTACCATCCCAGAAGCGATGTGAATAGCTTCAGAGACAGATGCTGCACTTTTGAGGCCATCATCCACATACATGTGGCGATTAATGGCATCAATCACCTCCGGGTTAAAATGACTGGCATTATCAATAGCAGTTCGTTTGACTGATCCTGATGCCACAAAGGAAGAATCGCAAGCACCAAATATATGTACTAACATTTGGTAAGTCTCCACTGTGGTAGAGCCATCGGGCTGCCACAAAAAGCGAAGACTATCGGCATCGCCTGGTGTGACTCTCACCTGGTGGTACATTTCCTTTATGTCGCAGGTGAAAGCCACAGGATATTGTCTAAAACGCAAAAGAATTCCAATAAGGCTACTGGTGAGATTAGGACCTTCTAACAGTTGACTATTGAGGGACATCCCTCGGTATAAGGCAGCAGCATCATTTACGATCCTTGTCTCACCAGGCTTGTTGGGATTCTCAACAAAATGATGGGCGAGGTAATATGTCTGTGGCCCTGGTGTTATCTCACATGGTAGGAGTTTGCGAGCATAACCCTTCAAGACATAATCGTCTATTTTTTGTTGATAAAGGGCATGGATATATATGTGGCTTACGATGTAGCTGACGGATTAAATATGCGAAACTAGATTTTGCCATATTATAATTATTAATTAATAATGGAGGTGAGTCCCTCCAGAGCATTCCTACCTGATAGTGACCATCCACTAGACGTATTGACTTAGAAAACATTTCTAATGCTTTTAAGTCATCCATGGATGGTGATAGAAACTCATCGATCAGGGGTGAGGGTTTTGGGTCTGAAGGTGAACTTTCAGCAAAACTCTGAAATTTCATCCATTGAGTGACCTGTTTAGAGATGTCGCGGTCTGTGCAAGGGTCACTGACTGTGATGTGATTAAACTGTGTTACTGTACTATTGGGTTCAACTGCTTTACAGCTCACAGGACCGATTATGCACCATCCAAATGGTGTCCTAATTGCAGAGGGATTAGGGTTCCCAGCCTTTGGGAATACATGTACATCCCTAGCTAGGGCCTCAGGATGGTTACCACCAACCAGAATTGTGATTGATGGGATATCAAGATTAGGGCAGCATGTCACATATGGCAATATGTGATCTAAGTGCTGGAGCGTTTTAGGACACAGTTGTGTTACATCATATGAGTAATCCCTTTTGAAATCGGGGGCTACAAATACTTGAGGCATGTTGATGACAAAATTGGGTTTAATTTCTGGCTGTCCTTTGATAGGTGAGATACTACATGATATTTCCCCTAAAGAAACAGACATATTTGATTGGAAGACAGTACTAACATTAAGAGAAGTAGTTTCGGGAATGATACCAAGAGTATCAGTTACATTTTTGTCAACAAATGTCGCAGTAGACCAATCAGTGCATCAGAGCAGTGCATATGTAGTGAGTGATTTATTGGCAATGCATATGGTTACTGGGACTACTGATAACCATACGGGTTGTACTTTGGCAATTGATAAGTGTACAGACATGGAATTGTACGATGGAACTGAAACATTATTACAGTTACATTATTGGCTGCCCCCATTCACAGCCGTTTATCCTATACAGATAAACAGCTGTATTATTCCCTTCACTCCTGTTCAGCTACATTAGGTAGGTATCTCCACTGCGCTACAACCCCTTATTACCCATTAACCAATCAAGGCCCACCACTCTGTCACCCCTATTATTACCTCACTGTATTTCTACAGCTTACCGAGCTCAACATTACTCATTCACTATAGTTGATCTCATTCCGCAGTTTCCCAAACGGAAACTCCCCCTATTAACACTCTTCATTACATTGTATTCTTGACTCTTACGATATTTTTACGTTTATATTATTAGATCTCTTATTATGTATTCATGTTCTTGTATTTCTGTATATCTTATTACCCCTTACCGCTTATAATCCTATATTATTATCTTATATATTGTATATAATAAATACGCTCCTAATTGCCAATCAAATAAACAAATTATTCTTCTTTATACAGTAATAATGTAATGGACAATTGTATGTGTAATATTCAGTCAGTGCATATCAGCACATACAGATGTTGTATAATCTACGGTACAGTTAGTATATCGCAGTTTGCTAGAAATACCAAGTAATTATAACAATTTCATAACATACTTACAACCTACCTATAGTGCTTATTATTGACAATGATTTTAATATAAATCGAAATATATTTGCCTTATTGAGCTCCAAATATTAAAAACATTTCTAATAATAATAATAAAAATAAAAATATTAGGCTAAAAACTGAAAACTTTTTACCTGTAACTCGACAGAGTCAAATATGTAAAGTGATGATCTGATTTGTGTGTTGCTCTTATGTGTTTTAGTGGAATTTTGAAGGAATTTTCTGGAGTGCCAATTGGGTTGTATCGGGAATAGGTTTGAATCAGATGAAATAATAATCATGGAACAATAAAAAAATTACATGATGTCACTAGGGGGACCAAGTCTGACCATGTAGTTGACCAGCATTCATTCATGGGTTGTTTAAATGCGACCAATAAATTTAAAGGTTATGAGACTATGAAAAAATCAGACAGTAGACAAGTAATTTTTGACAGAATGTTGAAAAAGTTTAAGATTGTTAATGTCTGGAGAAAAGCCCATTGCTCTATATTATTGTGTTCCTTATTAAAATAATTAATCGAGTTTATCTGTCTAGACCTGCCTCGATCAATGAAAAATACGTGATTACCCTTGGTGCCATTGTGACACATCATTCATGATTATACTAAGAGTATACTAAGAGTATACTAGAACCGGAAATGTCTGATATGCCGCGGTTGAAAGGGGCAATTAGGATTTCATGACAACTCCACGTGAAACTTGAACTGAATCAACATCCAGTCCCTTTACCGTTATGGTTTACTAAATCATCCGCTTGTAAGTTATCAAATCTGACTCAAATAGATAACTTGGCAGTTTACATACACAACGTGAGGATGATTGGTAGACTGATACAACAACAATTAAGGAATTACTCCAGTTGAAGTACTACAACAAAATTGGGAGACCACATTACTCAAACAAGGTTATTCGATTTGCACTAATGATACTATGTAATAATAGGTATACTTCAGCCCAAGCATGTAGATTATTGTAGAAAGAGATCCCATCCCATTGCCATCGTTCTCTCTTCTAAATCAACTCCAATGCGGTGGGGTGGATTCAATGGAGGCGCTAACAGCCCAGATTAAGAAGAATGCAATTGATAAGAATGTTATTCTGCTTATAGATGGGATGAAACTTGAAAAGGCTGCTAGATACAGCCAATGAGATTTTGTTGGGATGAGTGATGACAGGTATTTATATACGGAAATAATTTGTTTTATGGTGGTGAGTGTCATAAAGGGAGCTATGTATATTTTAAGAACAGTCCCAGTCGTTTCACTTAAATAAATCCAACTGGCAAACAAATGAAATTGTGTCTGATTCGAATGATTTGTATTCTGTAGAATTGATAATTAGAGCCATTATTATGGACAACAAACTGTATAAATATGTCTAAATGAATCTGAGTCCACCTAATACATCTATACATATTGGGTAATCAATTTGGTGGACAGTAGTCACAAAGCTAGACAATCTATAAAGTAGTTACTTCATATAGAACATAGCGCAAACAAAGATTAAACAAGAACTAAGTGAGATTATTCCAACTTGACAATTTTTGATCTTCAAACAAATAGCTAATGGACAATCCGAATCCAAACTATAGTGGTAAAAATTACGATGCCGTGAAGGACGGAAGATTAAAGGCTAAAGGAAAACAGGTTCCTCATTAGGGTAGATCGAAAAACACTTTTTCGAAATTTTGATTTTCTGTATGAAAACTATTTGAGAAATTTATCAAAACGATGTAAACGCAAAACGAAAAATAATTTCGTGCCCATTTGACCCCAGCACATCTAAAGTGAAAAGTTAAATTTTTTAATTTTTTTTTAAATTTTTAAAATTTTTGCAAAATTTTAAGTTATTTTTTTATTTATTTACTGATAGTTCAAAATGTTAATAGAATCTTAAATACTAACAGAAAAAAAGAAATTTGGTAATATTATATATTTTAACCCCAGCACATAGGTCTTGTAGTCAGGTATTATTTTGACGCAAATAGATTATTACTAAAATTCTCTTGGCTAGAAGATTCGATTTTATAACCAATGCGTTTTATGTTGTTTAAATTCAACACAGCAACAATTTAGTTCCATAAAATTTAAATTATAATTGGCACATTTCAACTCATTCAAATTAAAAATGTCACAATTTGACAGAATTTAAAAAATTTAAAAAATATAAATTCATTTCAATTATGAACCATAAGCTTTCAACTGCATCGCTCTATGACATAGAGTGGAAACTTCTAAGTCCATTCCCAAGTAATTAATAACAAATTTATGAGTACAAAGAAACATGTATGTGAAGCATTTAATAATTACAAGGCTACACACTACACAAATTACAACCACGTTGTAAGGCATCACTAAACATGTGGCTCGCCCCAATATGTCTATACTACAGTATTTAAGTTTACAGAGATGTTGACCTCTGCCTAAAAATTATATCAGTTTTTACTTTCAGTTTAGTACGTTTTATGGTTTACTTTTTTTAGGAAATTTACAACTTAACACATATAAACTTTATACAGTATACGTATTATCAGCTGCTTTTAGCAAGTTTTAAAGTATTTTTTACTTGTAAATTTTGGCATTTCACGTCGAGAAGCTAGTAGGGTTCGAATGTACCCATCTCTGCATTGTTTGCAAACTACATGTTTAGATGCAATAGAGACACATTGCACCAACTCTGGGAGTGGCAAGGGAATCTCCATGTAATGGGACCCTCTTGTAATAGTTCATAAAGTTTAGGTAATGCTATCTTGCAGATCAGTGGTGGTTGCAATAGGTCACTGTTACTCTACTAGATCGTCCATTGTATTTTCTTGGAAGGTCAATTTTAGGTTTTTGAAAACTCTCAGCTTACTTATTTCAGCTAGATTATTGACTCGCACTTTACGTATTAAATCGTATGCTTATATTCTAGTGACCAATACATCACTTGACATCATATTAAGGATAACATTCTCAACATGTGCATAATAGACACCTTCTTGGAGAACTGGGAAGATAACCATCTTTTCATTTTTTTTTCATATTAAACCAAACTGGCACATAAATGTGAATGACAAAGAAGGAGAGACGTTGGAGAGCATTAGAAGGTTCGCTTACAGTGACATAATGACGCAATATTCTTGAAGACGTTGTGAGCCATCTGGAATGATTGACAGGACCAGGTTTCATATTAACTAACTTTTCGCCAATTTCTCCACTCATTACAGCTTTACACATATCTAGAAGGTACTTCTGGTCGTTTGAAAGTTCGCCACAAATTGGATAAGGAATTGCGGATTGGGGATTGGAACAAATGGAACAGGTTTTACCGAGTGGCATTCTTGTATCTTTTTACCAATTGCGCCGGAAAATTAGTTGACACCAGTTGTAGGTCCATCTAGTTTACACATTAAATGGCGGAAAGGGAGTTCATTTAGATGGAGCAAACATATTGCACGTTGTATATATATATATTAAAATCCGGGATGGCCCCGGTGCTATAATAATATCCATTCAAAATTGGCATTATAAATTAAAATTTACATTAACATTTCTTTTAGTACTGATAGTCGTGCAAAAGTGTTTAAGTTATATTTATTTAAAATATCAATACAATAAATAGATAAAAACTCCTCTTTGTGAGACATAAGATCATTACATGTTTTCTTAACTTTGTTGCCACATTGTTTGGTAGAATAACTTGACACAGCTAGGGACAATAAGTTAGGTAACTCGTATTCCCATGACGAAATTTTATAAGAAGAGAACATGTCTATGGTAGACCCAATACAATGATCACAGAGGATATTCGTGAAGAGCCATGTTATCTTAGAATTTCCGGTATTGAATATCCGATGGATGAAATTGAATTGTTGTAGCCTTAGTAGCACCTCTATATTCAAGTCAAACAACTTATATAACATATAGTTTGATATCTTGTTGTCTAAATGTAGAATCGAGCGCATAGCCTTTCTTATCTGTTTCGCAATAACATCAATGTTATTAGAAGATAGACTTGCTGCTCCATAGATAATACTTGGGATACAAATCACATTCCATATCAGTTTGGTTATTTTTAAGGGGACATCGGTAATTGAAAACCCATTCCGGGTCATTTGAGCTGCATTACCCCAAATCTTCCCATTTAGAAAAGAAAACATTGATGCTTGATCGCAAGGAATAGGCAATCCCATATACTTGCATACTAGCGTTGATGTAATTGTCTCCCCATTGAAAACTATATTGTCGTCTAATATGGCCTTCCCCTTGGTATCTAGCGAAATAAAATGACACTTTGTTATATTTAGCTGCAAGTCGTGTTCTTGAAAATAGTTCGATGATATGTTCAGCAGATTTATGAGGTCTATTTTCATGTTCGAAATTAATATTATGTCATCAGCATAATTTACTACTGCAAATGAATGTTGCCCTATATGAACACCCAAGCCGCTTTGTTCCATCTCATCAATAAGGTCTTTCAAGTAGAAATTGAATAAAAGAGGAGATAGGATTCCCCCTTGACGTACACCTTTCTGAATAGGGATTGAAGTTTTAATTCTATGACCGTCAGCTGTTATAAATGCTTTGGATTGGGAGTAGAAAGAATCTAAAGCATCGATAATATTGGGATTTAACTCAGTCTTTCTTCTGTTTAAATTACTTAATAATTTATAAATAAATAATTATTAATAAAAATTATTATTTATTACATAGGAAAAAAGTAGAACTTTTTTTCACTATTCTCGGGGCATTTTATTTGCTGAGCGCCAGCGAAAAAATAAAAAATAAAATGTTCTACAGTACGTTTTTTTCCCATGTATTACGTAATTTTATTCTTAAATTGGTATTTTTTTTATGCTTAATTCTTTAATAAAACATACAGTGGTATAGTGTTACAAAATAAAATGAACAGTAGTAAAATCAATGCCATCCTATTCGAGCGAAAAGGTAACAATTTAAGAATAAAATATATTATTAATTATTGAATTTTAGATTAATGACTGCATTTTTTTAAATTTTTAATAATAAAAAAGTTTTCAAATAAAATAAAAACAAATAATAGAACCGGGATGCAAAAAATCTGCCCATGTGGGTAGTCTACCATATAACCTGCTACTCTACTGTAATATAGGGTAGACTTACCAACTTCTAGCTTCTTTAGAGAAATTTCTCTGGATTCAAAATACTCGAGAATAGATGATGTTATACACATAGACTTTCCGGAGTCTGGAGTAATGTGACCTATATAATTGGACCCAGGTTCATCCAAAAGAACAATGTGTTCTTCTTTTATGAATCGACCCCTAGTTGCTAGTGTTACATCTCGCCTACCATCAAAATAAATTCCAGCTGGTTCTGTAATCTTTGATTCATTTTGTATATGTTCCCTAAACTTCTTCCGCTGGCGTCTTATTTTGTTCCGGTCCACAACTGGTGAAACTATACCCTCAACGCTGGTGTCCTGCAATGTGGCAGAACATATGGCAGCAGCAGCAGTGTCACTTAGTTGAATCTATCAGACAGTTTTGCAATGGGGGGATATTGAGCTCGGTTTTGCCGATTGATTGAAGGACGAACTGATGGCCGTGGTTTATATGTTGTATCACGTCGATCATCATCAACAATACTCTCTGGGGAGTCACCAAAGTCTAAGGAATGTAAAACTTCAGTTATGGAAGCAGATTCCTCAAATTGTCGTTTTTGAGACAAACGAAGTCGCTGTGTTTTGGCAGCGTCCAATTTTGCTGAAATTATCATCTTCCTATGACTCCTTTGATCCTGGAGAAAAGCTCTTTCACATTCAGGAACTTTCCTCTCTATTGGACAATCACAGCCAGCATCACTAGAACATTTACAGAGAGCTATATCAAATAATAACGAAAGTTTGTTTTCATAAGTTTGGAACTGAGAAACAATTTTCTCATTTAATCGTCGATTAGTTGGGATTTTCTTTAGTTTTTTACTTATATTGAAAAATCCTTGATTCGGGTACCTAGTTGTGTTACAGATGAAACAGCTGGTATTCCTAATTTATTCCAGATTCCTATTACAGTATTGGCACAACTTCTTGCTTCTTCATCAGTATTTGACATGCCTGTCTGCTTCTGCTCACGGAGAAAAAGTAGGTGCTTCATGCATTCTAAGGCCGTGGGAAGTTCGTTAGCTGTATCCAGATCTAATTTTTGGGAAGTTCCAAAAAACTCATAATTCCCCTTAGAGCGTAACATTATCTAAAACTATAGGCTACGACTCCTGCCAAGCTGACAGGAATACAGATCTATTATTACCTAAAGGCTTAAAAAGTAGGCCTTTAATGGACGTCTAGCTAGTAGAATAGAGCTAGGCCCTACTGTATACATGAAACAGGTACTAATAATACTTCCAGCTGATATGAGATGCACTAAGCTTAGGGCCTATAGTAGCCCTTCACTATGCTAAGCATAAGCCATACAATATACAGTACTGCATAACTTTACCGGTACTGATGTGGTAGGTAAGCCTACCGAAATTGGTTTCAGTATTAGACTAGCTAAATCGAGTTAAAGTTAGTTCAGTACTAAGAAGTTCAAGAATACGGACCAAGAACATTATGGTTCAGATTAAAATTTAAAACTCCCTCCAAAATATCCGATTAAAGAATAAAGATGTTTGTTATCAATTTCATGTAATTGAGTTTGAATTTAATGAAACAAAATGTGAGATTTTTAATATGAACGAGTTGAAATGTAACCCACTGAAAATTTATTTAAATTTTGTTTATGGTGTTTGTAAAAAACTAATCTTCTAGGAGAATTTTAGTAATAATCTACATTTGCATTAAAATGATACACCTGACTACAAGACCTATGTGCTGGGGTTATAATATATAATATTACCAAATTTCTTTTTTAGAAATGTTTTGTTTCGGTATTTAAGATTCTATTAACATTTTGAACTATCAGAAAATAAAAAAAAAATAACTTAAATTTTTCAAAAATTTTCAAAATTTAAAAAAAAATAAAAAAATTTAAATTTTCACTTTAGATGTGCTGGGGTCAAATGGGCACGAAATTATTTTTCGTTTTCCGTTTACATCGTTTTGATAAATTTCTCAAATAGTTTTCATACAGAAAATCACAATTTCGAAAAAAAGTGTTTTTCGATCTACTACCCTATTCCTCATGGACCTCCTAAGCCACTAAATAAACCAATAGCTAACCCAACATTACACCATCTCTTGCCACAAATGTCTTTGTACCTGATAATGTTACTCTGAATGAAGAGAACAATTTTAAGCTATTCCACGTGAGCTGCGCAGGATACTTCGACATAGTGGACCAAACTTATGGTCAAATAGTTATCGACAATAGAGATTTTGCTCGATCTGTTTGTCCTGAATTATTTCGATATTACGCAACAGGGGTGTTATGGCTTCGTATTATCGAAAATAAATCTAAGCTCGGAACACCACACTAACTGACGCTGAACACGAAATTAAATATTTAAACGCGAATCAGGTCCTTAATGTTACAGAGCCATTACACCTTTATCTATGCGAGATAGGCCTAACAACAACCTCAAATGGCGAGAGGTTCTATCCAACTTTTCCCGAACTACCGACAATTCCAGTTGGAAATCAGGGTGGATACTTTGGACAAATTACCATTGCATCACACACAGTCTATGAGGAAATACCATGTTTAGGCATCGTCGTGGAGGCATGCAGACACACTACAGTCGAAGCAGATATTGTCTACCATTCTGTGCTAAACACACAGCAAAATGTAGTAAATCGTAACCTGCTAGGCTATGGCCCGTTGAGTCAACGCAGATCAGGGGTTTTATCTCTCCTGACAGCTTTGGATATCACCATCGATCGGTTCCCCGAAGATGTTCCTAATACTGCATTTAACCTTAGTGTAATGCGTGAATTATAAGATCATCTGTTGCAGGTCCAAACATTCAAGATATCCCCAATTTAATTCGCTACATTAACTTGTATTGGAGGAATATCTCAAACGCTGATCTGCCATACCAGAAACGTCAATCCACCACCAACTCTGGCAAAACATTCCGACATATATATATTGTTACTGTCCAGAGACACTCAGACAACAGTAGGTGTAGCTATGACGTTCCTATTCCAATATAGGAGACCAGGAACCAATGCCATGATACCAACATGGGCATGTCTTACTCCTACACACGAACACCCTTACCCTGTATGTAAACGCCACTAAGTTAAAACCTGGTGGTTTTCCCTCAATATCCGGAACAGTAGTTTTGTGTCATATGACACAAAACACACTGGTTAGGATCCTGCACCAACTCAGATCCCGTCACAGTCAAAACCATCGACATGAGTTAGTAAACCTACGAGTTAACCAGGACAGGAAAACTATGATGCCAATGACACGCAAACAGCACCAACGAGATGAGCAAACCAGGAGAGACTCCCCAGAGTTCTGAGAAGGGAGGGAGTTAGCCGTATACTCCCAGTGACAGCGTTCGTACTAGTGACAGCGATGTCAATTATGAAAAGGATGGTTCAATCAGTGGTGACAGCAAGGAGGATGATGTTATTGATATCAACAAATGTAGAAAATGTCTCATACAATTCTGGCCCTCTGATATCAAAAAATTGTTGGATGTGATTCATGTGACAGGTGGTATCATAAATCCTGCACTGCTGCGTTTGCGTGGGTCGATACAGAAGCAAACATTGACAATATTGTCTTCAACTTTATATATTATCATGAGTTCAATTAACAATTTGGTCAATTGAATTGCAGAGGAAACATACTCACCCGCATAGGGCCTTTTTTAATTGAATGACTTGAATCGCATTTTAATTGATATTAATAGGGTGTTGGATAGTTTCAAATTTGAAAAAAACTTACTGGAATCGCTTTGTGTTTAGAGTTGAAATCAGTAGGCCTAGGCCAGCACTTCTAACCTATGTAATATGTTGGTACTGTATATCCAATTCATGCAATATTTGTAGATATTTACTTATTTTGCGGCTTTAATACTGTTAATATACTGTTATCTTCATTGCAATATGTAGGAATTAAGCTGTTATTGTTCAGTTTTTTTGGGCTGTTTTTTTTAAAACCTTGTCTGTGGGCCAATGTTGTAATGAGCTACTACTGTAGTACATTATCCATGATGGTTATTTGGTAGTTAGTATCACATTGAACGGCAAACGTGTTACGTTTCGAGCCTTCAGTAGAACTTTGATCCCTGGGTTGTGGTGAACATCTGTTTTGATGGCGAGTTCGGTATCGATGAAGGTGGTCCTCGTCATGAATTTCTAAGATCAATGATGCACGCCATTAAAAAACTGCCTATATTCTATGGAGAAGATAATTCTATGATGCTTGCACATTAGCTAACACGTGCAAACGTGTTGAGTAACATGTGTGAACGTATTAGTGTTATATACGTGTTATATATAAAAAATATTTCTTCACAAATGACAAATGTCCCTTTAGGGGCTCCGTACCTACCTACTGCTACTGCACTGAATACAAATACTTCCGTACCTACCTACCGCTGCTGCACTGAATACAAATACTTCATGTGATTTGCGTGATTTTATGATAAAAATTGAAACATTAGATGATGTCTGAATAAATTGTCTGTGTTGTAAATAGTAAAATACATTTTGTCATTGCTTCGCATTTGTGTAAATAGAGCCAAAAATTAATTTTTCAAAAATTAACTTTATTCAATGTCAAAATATAGGTCGAATTTTTGACACTTTGGGTTAATTTTGTTCTAAAATTATTTTTACAGATGCTAATAGATGAGTTTGAATATTATGTTCCTAAAAAAATTAACAAATTTTCATATGAATTGGTGGTGGAGCACCCCTTTTTAAGCTGGTTTATTTGAATTCATATGATGAATTCCTGTTATGCAGATACGCAATCTCCTGGAGAGGATGATTACGTGCAATTAAAAGATAAAACAAATGAAGGACTGTCAGCCACAGGTATGAAAAATAGTAGGTAATTAGGCCTAGCAGACGTTTCGAAAGCCAATGGCTATCTTTATCAATGCTAAATTTTAAAAAAGTATTAATTATTGGGCACTGGACAGCAAAGTTACCGGTATATAGGCCTAGCAGTATATACTATACAGTATACAAAAAATAGAACGCACATATACAGTAAAACTCAAATCTATTAACGGAAAAACATACAGTATAATGAAACTATAGTATAAACATGTATAAACTACCACTACAGACTACACACTACTGTACGTACAACGCACATACACACACATTACACAATATAAAATAAGTGTACAAACAGAAAGCACATATTATACATTACAATAGAAATGTATAAATGGATAAAACAAATATAGTAAAATATAAATGAATAAACAACTACAGCGTACATACAACAACTACAACTCACATATACACAGAATAATAATAAAGTATAAACCCTAAACGGTAGGCCTACACATATACAAAGCACATACCGTATAATATAAATGAATACACAGTACACAACTACAACGCACATATACAGTAAAATAATAAAGTATAAAGATTTATACAGAACACATATACAAAGCACATACCTTATAATATAAATGAATACACAGTACACAACTACAACGTATATATACACGTTCGTGGGGCCTTCGCGCAGCACGAGGCCCAGTTATGAGATACAAATTAAAATTGAGCGACTGTATCACAAAATCAGGTTTTGAGAAATTTACCCACACCACCAATCAATCCAAGAAAGGGGGACATGACAGTACGTGTTCACCCCTTTTAATCTCTCCAGCCCCCACCCTTCCCAACCACCAATACATAACCGCGACATCTACCACCCACGGAAGGGTAGAACGAACTTATTTCCAATCGCACGTTCAATATGCAAAGCCAGGTGGTGTATAGGAATATAATCAACGCCGTACTCGTCTTAATTATTATAAGCGTCGTTGCGCTCGTCCTGTTTTGTATTTAAATATATTTCCTAAACGCAGACTGGCAATCTTTATAACTATGGATACGTGCAATATGCGAAACCAGGAATGGTTTATAGGAATATAATCAATGCAGAACGCAGTACTAAATGCAGTCGATGCAGTAATGATATTCAAATAATTAATTTAATACCAGTACCCTCTGTTAATGCCTCAGTGTAAAAACTTAGACAATTCAACTACAAAGAAATCCCATCAAAAAATAATAAGCCCAATATTTATGAGGAAAAAACAAGTATGGATATAAATAAGTCTTCTGCAGTGGTAAAATGTTATTGACTGACATTTATTAAACGAGATCTGTCTAACACGGCAATAACACAATAATAGACTGAATAGTAGGGAATAGTAGGGACTATAATAGAATGGAGTATGTGGATTACATCTGTATAATTTTTAAGTATAATTATTTAAATCTTATACTGTAAAACAATTAATTTCCTTTAAAAGGCAGGTTGAAAATGGTGTTTTCACCCTAATCAACTTAATTAACTAATTAACTGCTATTATCTTAGCTTCTCGAAGGCCACACGGAAATTCTACTTGGAAAATTTCTAAACAACATGTGTACCAAGTTTGGATAGATTTCATCAAAGATTGGCCGAGTTATTAACGTTTAAAATTGAACGCGACAGAACGACAGAACGACAGGTTGATTAATGGTACCACTACGCTAAGGCTCACTCACTTTGTGGCTCGCCCCACAGTATAATATAAATGAATACACAGTACACAACAACTGCAACGTATATATACAGTATAATAATAAGGTATAAACACTAAACATTACACATATACGGTATGTGCTTTGTATATGTGTTCTGTATAAATCTTTATACTTTATTATTTTACTGTATATGTGCGTTGTAGTTGTGTACTTTGTATTCATTTATATTATACGGTATGTGCTTTGTATATGTGTAGGCCTACCGTTTAGGGTTTATACTTTATTATTATTCTGTATATGTGAATTGTAGTTGTTGTATGTACGCTGTAGTTGTTTATTCATTTATATTTTACTATATTTGTTTTATCCATTTATACATTTCTATTGTAATGTATAATATGTGCTTTCTGTTTGTACACTTATTTTATATTGTGTAATGTGTGTGTATGTGCGTTGTACGTACAGTAGTGTGTAGTCTGTAGTGGTAGTTTATACATGTTTATACTATAGTTTCATTATACTATATGTTTTTCCGTTAATAGATTTGAGTTTTACTGTATATGTGCGTTCTATTTTTTGTATACTGTATAGTATATACTGCTAGGCCTATATACCGGTGACTTTGCTGTCCAGTGCCCAATAATTAATACTTTTTTAAAATTTAGCATTGATAAAGATAGCCATTGGCTTTCGAAACGTCTGCTAGGCCTAATTACCTACTATTTTTCATACCTGTGGCTGACAGTCCTTCATTTGTTTTATCTTTTAATATTTACTCGCCACATTCCCCACCATGATTTTTAATTCATTACGTGCAATATTTTGCGTATTTGTTTAAAATTAATACCAGGGGGGGTACACCATTTTGGTCCAAAATATGTCGAAATTTTTTTTATGGTCTATTATAATGCACCATTGAATGGTGTTTCCAAATCTGAAAACCGCTATTTAATAGCTCTTTTAGTTTTCAAGTTATGTAAATTTCCATTTAGGGAATCCTATTGAAATTACTATTACTATGTATAATGAAAGGTCGATTATCTCCAAATATTTTTTTCATGAAATTGTCAACTTCAAAACCGTACTACTTCTACAATTTTTGAGCAATTAGTCTGAAGGATCGGCATGCTGCATTGCAGCTGCATTTTTATGAATGCTGTGCCGGTTTGTCAACAAAATTAGTCTCATTAACTCTGATTAACAATTAGTCTGAAACTTCCTGTGGGTGTCTAGATAGCCACCCTGCATAAAAGTATCAGACAACTTTTCGAAAGTTTTTGTTAATAAAATTTAATACTATTTATAAAAAACCTAAAAATTAGCATAAATTTGCAGCGCCAGCTATTCTAACAATTTCTAACATTTAGTGTGAAACTTCCTGTGGGTGTCTAGATAGTCACCCTGCATAAAAGTATCAGACAACTTTTCGAAATTTTTTGTTAATAAAATTTAATACTATTTATAAAAAACCTAAAAATTAGCATAAATTTGCAGCGCCACCTAGCGGTGCGGAATTATTTTTACAAAATTTCGCCTGATAGTTATGTTGCCCCATCTTTGATCTATCATATAAATAACTTTCATGTGATACGGTTCAAAACTGTAAAAGCCTTAGGGTTTTAAGCGCAACCAAGTTTTTTTTTATTGTTAACTAGTATTAACTAATATTAAATAGCGAAATTTTTTTTTTCTGACCTGTCCTGTAGAATAGCACCTTAGGCACCTATATGCCATATTTTAGCCCAAACCAAACAATTTTGAAACGCTGAGAGTGATAATTCGAAGAGTTGTCCGAAAATGGTGTACCCCCCCTTAAATGTTTAATATTATATCGTAAATACCCGTTGTTAAGGTATGTTAGTTATTATTAATTCGTCCCTATTAAAACATAAGGCCCTAACTCAAAAAATCATGTTTTGAGAAAATCGACTTTTTTTACTATAAATTCATGGATCCTTGTAAGCCGCTGAAAATTCGATTTTTAGGCAAAAGGAATACAAGGAATTTGATTTTGCTATTAAAATCTGTCCGAAATGGACATTTGGAATGGAAATTTTAAAAAATATTAGTTAGGGCGTTTTGAAAAAACCAACTTTGGCAGATGTGTGTCAATTCAAAACGCCCTAACATTTCGCTGCACTGTATATATGTATTAAAGAGTGGAAAATACAGCGCGTTTTTGGTATATTGAAAAAATTTCCTCATGTCGTGTGTCTGTGTGTGTTTGGAACTGTCAATCACACTGCAGGAAATGTCTTGTAGCAGCCTTTATGTCTTGCCATTATTGAAAATTTTCGATTTCAATGCAACGTCACTCAAGTATTGATTTAACATCGATATGAATAAAAAAAAAACAAAGTATAAAGTAGAGTAGAGTACCGAGGAAAGAACAAGAAAGAAACCGTTGATATTCATTAGTCCAAACTCGGATCTCCGCTATAACAATCTACTGTACTCCAGTCTATGAGAGATAAATGTTTCAGTTAGTCACCGTTTCATTCCTCATCTATGACCTCCTCCTCGTCGGTTTCATCTAGAGAGTCGCGAACCTCATCACCTGGTCTGAGAGCCAAGTATTCCCGATGAAAGATTTTAGGAATAACGCCATTCTTCACTAACTTCATTAAGTCATTATATTTGGCTCTGGATATGCAAGGCTTAAACTGAAAGGCTCGCTTTGGTAGATCTAGCAAATTAGACCGACGACCAAAACCACGTATAAACTTGACTTTCACCGGCTGGGAATTCGACGTATACTGTATGTCCATTGTATCGCTGCCCCGAAGAAATAACACCCTTCGCATTTTCGACCACCTGACTCTTTCATTTGCTTCATCCACCATCATTAAAGGAAGAATGTCATCTGCAGCTTCCATCCACTTCAGAACGTTCTTAGTTTCCAACACCTGAACCTCGTAAGGAACAGTAGCTTCATCTTGTCTAGAACCTAAGATAATCCCTGCCCACATGGATGGTGCCCAAACCATCATGTTGGGAACAGATCTCTCAATGGTGCTGTGGATCGAATCGACTGGCATATACAGTAGTAAAAAAGGGGGAGTAAGTAGTCAACCACCAGTGTAAACGAACTAGAAAACGTCAATCTAAGGAAAACTTCAAAGTAAAAACTCATAGGAAAACTCATAGAGAGCTTTCCACTACAGTGGCCACCTGGGAAAGCAATATCCATTAATAGTAGTTACTGCTAGTGCATATATCCAGGACCTTATTCATCGCACACTTGCCATTTTTAGACGCAAGGTCACTGCGGTACCTCTTGGCAGATTTTATATTCCAACCATACCGTTTCATATCATTAGGTTTTGCTTGTTCCATACTTTTGGTCTCTGTACATACATACCACTGGAGTAGTTTGTAACTCTGGCCTAGTTCTGAAAGCCACTGAGATGTAAACTAAACAAGTACACACGCCTTTACTCTCATCTGCACCTACTCTACCGTTAAATAATCACAAATATGTATTTTTACAAAATTTATTTTTGCAAAAGGTCTTCTAACCCAGGCGTTCTATAATTGCTAATTATAAAATCGGGGTTAATACCGGTTCTCATAACTAAATCGCCAACAATCATGGTATCTCTTGTATCATTGTATGTACCAATTGTAGCCTCAATGAAGTCAAACTTATGTAAAGGATCTCCATTATGACTGGCAGCACCTTGCGGAGGTATATAAGCTGCTCATAATATTAAATTCTTTCGAAATGATGAAAGTCTGGATCCGACAATGCGGAGCTCACCTCACCTCACAAGGACATGTAACTGGATGAAATAAGGCTTTTAGGTATCGGTTTTGAGTGTGGGTTTTGGGCATGTCTTTTGAGCATGGGTTTTAAGAATGAATTTTGGGCATGGGTTTGGACATTACTCAAGCGAAAATAAGGTTGATTACGGCATTACTAGATATAGGCTTATCAAGTTAGACTCCTTCACTGCAATCGCTACAATTTGCAAAAGTCCTCATCAAACTGTGATTTGTATACTAGAATAATTAATAATATAATTATTCAGCCAGTCAAGCAGTCTTTCCTTCGAGACCTTCTCAATGATATTAGATTTAGAACAATGATGAACTTGGAGAATACTAACCCAGACTTCATTGTTTATATGCCTGATTAACTGGCCAAGACTTCATTCATTGTTAATGTGCCTTCTAACTTCCATAGTGTTGGTTCATCACATCATGCCATACCAGAACATAACAGTGTTGTGAGACCATGAAGGTGAGATAGGTGATATGTGTGTATGGTCAAAGTCAAAATAAATGTTACATAAGCGAAACTTTTGAGTGAAATTTTAAAATTGACAAAATATAGGAACATTATTACCATTCGAAAGCTCTTGGCGAGCTGAATTCGAATCTGGCAATGAAACATAAAAATAACATAACAGTAAGTCCATGTTGTCCAAAAACTGATTTATGTGATTCACATCTACAGTTTTTATGGTATTACATGAAACACAGTACTCACAGACTACATTTTAATGTAGACCATGAACCATTATTTTTACAGAGTTTGTAGGTGGTTGCTCATGGTATTCATTAAATGTATATTTTTGTGAAGGATTTGTGTAGACCATGAACTAAATTGCTTCAAAACTGTAGCAGTATATATTAGATTAAAAATAAATTATTCAATTAATTCATTTCGGAGCTCATTCTGAAGCATTATATTTATTAGGTAAATACTAATTCATTTTAAACACATTCATTAATGAATTATTATTTCCTAAGTTATTTTCAGTTGGTTAGTTATTTAGTTTCTCATTCTAGTTATTAGGGCCTACTCTACTACCGGTACTTAAATAGTTGTTTATTCATTCAGTTCAAAACCTAAAAATTTGTTATCGAAGACAGGCTGCTTCATAGCTGCTGGGGGCGTTAGCCCAGATGTTGAATCAATTCAATCAATCAAATACTAAATATAGAAATATTAATTATTAACATATTATTAGGCCTTTACAAGACGGTAAAACTTATTATAAAATCGACCATTAATGCAGAAATGGCAGTAGCAGGATGATAGCTCGCGATATTGGAAAGCACACGGGTTCGCCTTTATATAATGTAGTTTCAACGTCCCTGCCACAGGTGTTGGGCACTTATATAATGGTGAAAGTGACGCTAATTCAGTATCAATTTGGTTCTTTGATATGTACAAGATAATACAACTAGTCAGTTCTTTGCTGTCCTTACAGTAGTTGAAAACATTTTCAGCACTATTCAATTCATGACACGTACGTACATGTACAATTAAGTAAGAATTCACTACTACAATACGTTAAGTAGAATACAAAAGTTTCACTTTCAATTTGCCTCTCCATAGTTAGCCTACATACATTTTGTAGACCATGAATCAGATAAATGACTACCATGATCCATTGCTTCTGAGAGGTGTTCACGGTATTCAGTTTCATGGTCTACAATGTTTGTCTCATGATTACATACTTTGTCTCGCAGGGCCAATACAATACATTGGCTACATACAATTGTTATTAAAAACCAATATATTCTCAATCAGCTGTTTTCAGAAATATGGTATTTAAATTTGATTCATGGTCTACAATGTTTATATAAAATTCGTGAATCACTGTGTTTAGAGCGACGGGAAATGAATAATATGATATGTGGAGGTGCAAGGTGATAAATTTAAATAACCACAGATATTTGGGGTTTCAGAAGAAATATAACTTTCAGGGCTTTGTTATGGGAATTTGAATTATCCCTCTTCCAATTTTCCAACAAAAATTACGAAAAATGGTCACTTTTGGTAAACAACATTCACCCATGCAACACACCACCGACGTTTTATTTATTTGGGCGGATATTATGTTTAGAAGAAAGCTTGGCATCTCAGCTTTCTAAGTAACATGTACTTGACACCTCAGGCAGCTCCAATCCATAGTGACAGTGCGTGGAATACGAGATGGTATAAAAGTTTCGCTCACGGTCTACAGCTTAGATCTACATAAGAGCACCCAAAGGGGGTGAATACAGGTATAGTTATGCGTAGAAGATGATGGATTTTAAATGTTGGTTTCTAATGTATTACCCCATAAGCTGATTGCTCTCCCAGTGCTTCCTAAGGGTATATCTACAATAAGGTTACTCACTCTGCTATGTTAGGGGGTGGATCAGGAGAATGAATTTTAGTTACACAAAGCAGTGTGTTTTGTCCTATTGCAGTCGATACTCACTGTGGATTGCAAAATGTTTTATAGTTGACCTACACTATAATACAGTAGTTGCATGTATTTAAGGAGCCTGCTCTGGCCTACCGCCTTACATACCGCCTTACATATTCACATAGAATTCACTGGGAAGAGATATTCCGCTTGACGACGGGGTAATACCTATAGAAGGAAACTAAATTTGTTATTTGGCTCTATTCGTTGTTATTTATCTGGTTGTGCATCATGGGCATTTTTTATAAATATTCGGTAATCGCATCTTATATCTTGTAAACGTGCTTGATAATGAAATTATTTGCTTCATATTATATTTTTGTTGGTAGCTAAGTTGCATTTTTTATTATGTGGGGCGAGCCACAAAGTCAGCTAGCCTCACGCCTTGCAGTTTAGACAATTTTAGTTTACTTACTGCTGACTGACATAGTTCTTTGTAATAGTCTTGGCTAGGATTTTTCCCCCGGGCTCCTTCCAGCCAGCTTGCTGGCTTTCTAGTTTAGATTATTTGAATTATTCTGCTCAGAGTTTAAATTAGAATTATTATTATTTTGCGTATTTGAATTTAAATTATTATTTAGATTATTTTGAATATTTGAATTAGAATCATTATTCTGTATATTTAAATTAATATTATTAGTTGGATTATTTATATTTAAATTAGGAGAAAGGAGACGAGTACTGTATTAACTATACTTCTAAATAACAAGGTTTAGTGCATTATATCCCACTTTGACAGACTGTTGTAGATTGTTGAATTTATGAATGGTTGAAAAAGAATAGTAAAAATTCTAATAATCAATGATCATATTGTGATCCTTAGTGGAATGTTGTAAACTTTATAATTTGTAACCAGATGTTCAGGAAGATCACAGTGATGCGTGTAAAGGAGACGAGTACTGCATTAACTATACTTCTAAATAACAAGGTTTAGTACATCATATCCCACTTAGACAGACTGTTGTAGATCGTTGAATGTATGAATGGTTGAAAAAGAATAGTAAAAATAAAAACAACTTGTTACATCACTATAATCAAAAATAACAATTAAAAATACATCAATTCAATAATTATGAGCACAACTAAAATTTAATAAAGCTCAAAATATGTATCATGCCATCACAGGATACCACACTTTAGTGTAACCAATACATGTGTACATTTAAAATATAGGCACTCAATCAATACTGATGATATACAGAACAACACTACAATTGAAATTCTATAATATAATTAACAACAGTTAAAGACTGAAGACCTAGTTGTAAAAAAAAAGTCAAATGGACCAGGATAAAAGGTACCTGGATAAAATACATCCAGTCTATTGGTACACACAAGATTTTTAGTACCTTTTACCCGGGTAGGATTTATCTGGGTACATACCGTTGAAATATAGGCATTCGTACTTGATACAGTATGTGATACAGAACAACACAAAAAATTAAATTATAAAATATAATTAACAACACGAATGACAAATATAATTGTTATGCATAGTTTCCTGAACGGGTAGACATTGTACACAGTTTCAAATTTAATATAATCTGATAATTACGCCATCCCCAAAAAATGTACAGTCTACACCATAGATTAGTCAATCCACCCACATGTAATTGTATAGTTAGATATTAAGTCGCAATTACATACTTATGGTTGAAAACACAAACTTAGTAATTTTCGATTTCTGAAAACGTAATAATTGTCATATTTTGCATACACACATTAGTTAAATTTGTAAACGCAAATACGTGAAATTTAATTTAGAGGCTTTGGCCAGTATTGTGCGGTTTAAGTTTTTAGAGTCATATTTAAATATTATATTTGCATTGGTGAGCATATAGGCCTAGTATAAATATAATAATGCCTTCTGAATATAAACTGTTTCCGAAAGTAAATATGTTCTGAAATTAGACAGAAATGTCAGGCACTTTATGTTTTCAACCTTTTGTTTATTTATGTTTAACCTCATGAAGTTTAGTTGACTATAAATTTGTCACTCAGATTTCTTGCCTCCTAATAACAAGGATGCCTCCTCCATCTTTTCGCGGACATTGATCAGACGCTTACCTCGGAGTTCGCTGTTAAAAAATGACTGCATTATTATGTTCTCTACTTCGGACCACTTCGCTTTCTTTGAGATTGTCAACATGCCACCTGAGTCATGCTGTGCCATAATAAGATTGATATTGTCTTTGGTTGATATACCCTCCCCCTCCATGGTGTAAGAGCTGCCCTCATTTCTCAAATACCGACAGTTCTGCTGTTGATGGCATTTGGCTAGCAGCAAGGGATTGAACTTTGTGAAGCCTTGCTTTAAAGACGGGTTTTTGAACACTCATCAGATTACTTACACCAGCACGAGCCTTAATAATGTTTGCAAGTATAGTAAATGGAAGTGCCTTGGCATTTTCAATACAGAACTTATAGAAAATATCAAGTTTTTGTAAGTACACTCTCAATGACGTAATTTGTCTAGTCTTTTTCCCTCTTACAGATTACATCTTAAGACTCTCGTAGGACTTTAGTATATTATATTTCTCAAACATCATTTGGGCTGTGAGCCGTTTAGAAACAGCAGCACTCATCAAACTAAAAAACTTCTTTATATATAATAACGTGAATGATTGGGCCCTCTCATCTCTCACTATGGGTAGCGCACTACTAAGATACAGTTTAAACTCAGTCTTTAAGGGGAAAGATTTTTGGTTACAGTCATAGTTCTTTTCTGGTAGTTTTGGTAGAATAAATTGGTGTGGATCATTAAGTAATTTTTCCCTTTCAGGGTTTTTTTCTCTAATCCCATTCACATCTGTGTAATGCGACATTGAATGTGTATTCGGAAGATGGTAGGCATAACGCTTTATGACGTTTTTCACAAATAGAATAACAAGAATGCTTTCGCCTTTGTTTTCCCCTAGTAAGACGCGCCCCAATGCAGATAAGTATTGTACTTGTTTTTCGTCCTTAATGTTATGTATTGTACAAACAAGCCTTGGGAGGTTAATTACTACCTTAAAGCACATCTTGCATTTTGAATGCATTCTTGTTTTCCCACGGTTAGGCCTACTTATATTGCTACTAGTAGGCATATCCATAGTCAAAGAATTCTGATGATCAACCAGCACCTTTATTTTCACCCTCTTTCATTTTTGTACTGGTGGGATATAATCTGAGTCGGATACATCCTTCTTTCTTTGTTTTTTAGTTATAGGAGGGATATGAGATCACTCCGTTTCATGTTTTGTTCGGTACCTTTTTGTTTATTTTCTTTTTGCTTATTCTTTTCTTATTGTTCTTTCTTTGTTTTTTTGTAGTAGGGGGGATATCAGATCGTTCAGTATCGGGGCTGAGGCAGACCAGGAGACAGGCAGAACATGAGGGTTGTGGTTGTGAAGGGCACATAGAAGCGCACAAGTGACCTCCTCATTCAGTATATATGCAAGGTTTCGAGTTCTCCTTCATCTCCTTCAATACCAGTACTATCACTGTCAGAAAATAAGTCACCAGAAGACCATTCATCATCACCATGAACATCCATTACAGATTCCTGGACAGGAATCTTCAGATCGCGATAGGGGTTCAGGGTATTGGATCCAAGAAAACTATGGTAATTCGAACCCAGCAAAGTCATAGCATAATAAGTCGCTGATAAATTGCTACTAATTTTGCCGGCTAATACCCTGCTAATTTCGCCGGATAAAAGCCGGCTTTTTGGTTCCAATGTGGATTTCAGAGAGAAATATCCGTCGTTTAGTAGACTATTTATTAGCCTTCGATTAGTATTTTACGAAACATATTTGAAGGATAATTCGAAGACAAAAATGCTTCGTTTAGTAGACTATTTGCCTGTGATTAGAAGTTTATGAAGCATTTTTCGAAGGATGATTTCGAAGATAAAAATGCTTCGTTTAGTAGACTATTAGCCTTCAATTAGAAGTTTATGAAGCATTTTCGAAGGATAATTTCATACATTATTTGAAGCATTTTCGATGCATAAAAAAGACTTTTTTCGAAGAAAAAAAATGCTACTGCTACAAACAAGTCCAAATCACTGGACCTGCCTGTGGATGCTTTCGTGGAGAGGGATAGGGGGGGGGGGGGGGGGGGGGTATTGGCCTACCTACCTTATCCTACCCTACACCATAAAAAATTAAATAAAAGATTTAAAAATAATTATTAATTAAGAATATATTTTATACAGTATAGAGCAGTAGAGTAAATAGTTTCTGTATCATTATAGTATAAAAGGATATATTTTTTAAAACTTTCAGTTTCGGATATAGTACACCTTTAATACAGAAAAAATATGTGCTTTGTTTGTCCCCAGGATTTCCCTGAAAGACATAGTCAGATAGTCTCGTTTTTACAGGTGTCTGACATTCTGACAGTGACATAGGGCAGTATGGACCTCGCCTTTACCTCTAGCTCTGCCATACACTCAGACCTGCAGATTCTGGAAACATGGATTACCGCACCTTTAAGGACAGACACAGCATCACGCAGTAATTAATGGATTTATTTCATAAAACAATATGAATGGCACTGGACATAATATAGATCAATTTTCTTTGCACCAGATGATATTATTATATAATCGACAATTCGAAAAAACTGATAACTTTGTACTAATTCACTGCTAAATATGGTCCCCAGATAAACAAATATTCGGATTATTAGTAGGCATAACTATATAATTATTATTTTACTCTCAGTATTTGCCGGATAAAACATAACATACAGTAACTATGCATAACTAAACAAAACTAAGCTAAATGATCCAACCTTTGAAAAGTCTACAAATTTATCCTTCGTTTAGAAGGTAATTTATCCTTCGAATAGAAGGTAATTTATCCTTCGAATAGTAGCATAAATTATCATTCTAAACGAAGGATAAAAACTATAAATTCATCCACCCTTCGAAAAGTCTACAAATTTAGCCTTCGTATAGAAGGATAATTTATCCTTTGAATAGCAGCATAAATTATCCCTCTAAACGAAGAATAAAAATTATCAATTCTTCCACCCTTCGAAAAGTCTACAAATTTATCCTTGGTTTAGAAGGATAATTTATCCGGCGAATAGTAGGCATATTTACCCTTCTATTTGCCGGCTAAAAACTAGCTAAATCTTCAGAATCTTCGAATAGTCTTCAAATGTATCCTTCATTTAGAAGGATAATTTATCCTACGAATTGTAGACTGAATTTTAAACTGTGTGTGATATTTTCCCCTTAATGGAAAACTGTATAACTGCAGAGTAGTGGTTAGCGTCCTCGCAAACAGAACCTATAGTGCAGTAGGTCACTGCAGCATCTATCATATTAAAATGGAAGGTTTTAATTTCAGACATTTCACACAATTGCATAATTCTGCACTGGTTAGCGTCCTCCCCAAACACGAAAACTATGGTGTAGTAGTACTCTGCCAAGTGCCAAGTATCAGCAAAAAAGCATTCATAAACAACAAAATTGTAGGTTTCCTCAGACATTTCATCCCCAAATAGCGGCAGACTGTAGATTGGTCATTGTCTCCCCAAATACACAACCTACGGTGTAGTATACTCTGCTTGGTATCAGGAAAAAAAAACATAAACATATTGTGTAAAGGACCTAAGTATCAGCTAAAAATCATTATTAATAACTAAATAGGATAAGATTTTCACTTTAAGACATTTCGCCTCCTAGTGGCAGACTGAAGAACCGGAAACTGGTCGGCGTCCTCCCAACAAGCAACACACCTATGGTCAGGTAGAATTTCTTCTTCAAATTGTCAGTTAGAACAGAGTGGTTACGATGATGCAACTGCTGTTATAATTTCCTGCTTGCTGACCAGTAATTTGGTCGATAACAAAACAAATACAGAATAACGCCATTTTACCTCAAATACGCATTCATGCAAATCAAGTAAATGTGTAAAAAACCAGCCTCGAGATAGCCTTTATGTTCACGGGCTCAGGATGGTCTGCATCATATAGATGCAGTGATGCACGAACATGATAGTGTCAAGATCCAACTTGTAGGATGACGGACTGACGACCTGCTAGGCCTACCTCGCTAGCACCCATCCATCCGGTACACTGCAAAAATGAATAATTGAATCATTTTGTGTTTATGATTATAAACATGTGAACTGAAAAAGCTAATCTAAGATTTACTGCTTGTTCTTACCAATATTAGTCAAGAACCAATCAAGGTAGTTCCACTCTTCTGCTCTCCTGCTGGGTCCTATTTATTGAGATTACTACTTAACCAACCCAGCCTGCCTGCAGGCCACCCCAAGATATGATTGGTCTGCCAGTAGCTAGCTACCTTGCTAACACTTTACTCTCAGCTTTGCCAGGCCTGTGTACTGCCAAAAGGAATATTCGAAACACTTAGTGATATTGACACACAACATATTGCGGCAACCACAAAATAAGCATTCACACAAGAAAACGTGTAAAATTAGTCTCCAGGATAGCGATAGTTTACGTGCTCGGAACAAGAGCTTCCCATCGATGTATCATTTGTTCAGATTGGTGCTCGTGTGTCGGAGCGTATAGCTTGGACAGACTCACAGACAGACAATGCATATTTATATATATAGATTATTATAGGTCTATAAGGTCAGAAGGTAGCAAACTAACACACTTTTATTTTTCTGTTGTTCAACATAACGCACATAAACAGCATAATGCCTCGAAAATATGTTTGGAAGCCAGGTTCGCAACCATACTTGACAGGGTAGGCTCAAAGCACCATGGAAAAGGCCTTAAATGCAGTAATTGACCATGGCAATTCCATCAACAAAGCTTTGAAGGAAAACGGTGTTCCTTATGGAACATTGTACAGAAGAGTCAATTTGGGTCCTACATTAAAAAACCATGGTGGACAAACATTTCTAACCATGGAAGAAGATAAGAAAATTGTTAATGTCATTTACACTGTTACAGAGTGGAAATGCTCACTTAAGGGTATAGATATCATTCTTCTCATTAAAGAATATATCGATTCTACTACACCTGGGGCTGGAGGTTCTAGGTTTAAAGACAATCGACCGGGTCGAGATTGGTTAGAAAACTTTAAAACTCGGCATTTAACATCCAGGATGGCTCAAAATGTCAAACTGGAAGGTGTCCCTGAGACACACATCTTCAATTATGATAATAATAATAATCATTTATAGAGCGCCTTTCTGGGCATTATTTCAAGGCGCATAAGACCAATGTAATGGACGATCCAGGGTCGAGGAGTGCCATATGTTCTCGGGGGCTGAGGTGTGTTGAACAAAAATCTGCCCACACGAAATCATCAACAAGCATCATGTTTTGTGGTTCAGCTTCAGGGAAATATCAGCCTTCTATGGTGGTATACAAGGCTGAAAATCCAAACCAGCTTTGGGGTCATGTATCAGAGACCAACATGAAATCTGGTTTCAGGGCCTGTGGGCTGTACCCATTTAGTCCAACAGAAGTAATTAAGAAATTACCTAGGGACGAGCCTGGTGCTGATGAGCAACGTTCAGTGTTGAATTCTGCCACAATTAGTGTTTTAAGAACTTCTCTCTATGGTTCAAATACACCAGTCCATGTCAAGTATAAAAGAGGGAAGAAGATCATACCTGGAAAACGTGTCATATTAAGTGATAACCGATAGCCTGTGTCTGCAGTTACACAAAACGAACAGCACAATCATCCTGCATCTGCTTCAGCTCCAGCAGCTCCAGTCTCGTGGTCACCTAAAAGGAAGAGGAATAGGATTATTGAAGAAGAATCAGAGGAGGAAGAGGAAGTATCAGAAATATCAGAAGTTGGTTGTAGCAACTGTGATGAAGCTACAGAGAGCGATTCTGTCATCGACCCACTAAATTGTTGCCAAATATGCAAATCCTGGAACCCCCCTCGACCAAAGGAGAATAATGCCTATCTTTTGTAGTTACTTTACTTTGCACGTTTTATTTCAGCATTAATATTTTACTTATGCTACATACCTACGGTACCAAATTTATGTTCCGTATAACTCCATATTTTTGTGTTGTATCCTATAGAATATTGTAAACTTGTCCCTTATTAATACGTTTGCCTTTCGTACTGTATGTTGTTGAGTATGCTTTGCCGGGTTTTAATTTTGAATTTATTTGATGTTGGTCAGCCTAGTAATTACGCACAAATACAAGTAGGTCAAAGGAGACTTCAATACCACAAATTCATAAA
>JAUCBJ010004238.1:0-47826 GCA_032718475.1 Nemertoderma westbladi
AAGATTAAGGATATGTGCTGGTATTCATAGTCAAAGACGATGCCATCCTATCTGTTACTAGTCTGTATACCGGTACATATCATTAAAACATCCGCTATGCATCTCCCTACATTCAGAATAGAACAACGATCAGAGCATATATCGCTAATCCGCATGGGAAAGGTTTATGTTATGCATTTTGTTAACAATGAGAATTTTGTAATGTACACATCTGCGACCCTCTACAAAAATATATATAAACTCAATTTTTCTGACAGTGAACTATAATTTTGTTAAACAAAAGAAGAAAAAAATATCAGTAGGCCTACCTATTCAATTTAAAGATACTCTTTCCAGTGCCTAGTTACTACGACAACGATAACTTACCTCAATACGAACATGACATTCGCCTTTTTCAATAACCGTGAGTTGACGAGTTATATCAAAATCGAATTGCAATCAAGCGACGAAACATATCTCACAGCATCCAATATTGCTGAGATGGAGTTGCGATATATAAACAAAAAATTTGAGATCGGGTTTACTTCGATGGAATATGGAGTAGGTCAAGTAGGTGGTCTACATTTATCGCCTACAATGCTTGAAATTTCAAAAGATTTCTCGCTTGTTATAAAAATACAACCATCGCGAATATCGGGAAGCTCACCCTCTTGCGAAAATTGGGAGAATGATGTTGATGACTCGCTTCACTTCAATATACCAACACAAAGACCGGTAGAAGTTAGCCAGCCTATAAACAACCATTTACAGGTACCGGCAAGGGAGGAAACTCTACAGAGGGACCCGCATATAGGACTATAAAAGGTATAGTCTAATACAGTAATAAATTTAGGGTTGTTGTTATTGTTATTGTTATTGTTAGGCCTATCAGTTATTGTTGCTTATAAAACTTAGTAGACTGAATCTATTTTATATATAATTAAAAAAAAAAGCGAATACATAAATAAACTAACTATGTTTTATATAGGCCCCCGTCAACATAGAGTGAATGTTAGTAACAGAGAATGTGGTGGATTTTATATAGGCTTAGTTAGGTATACTGCGGACCACACCTATTGTATCCGCGTGGAGCCATTATATGACTGGTTGAATGATGGGGTTCCTGACTAAAAGTTAACGGTATAGCATACAACATAAAGTGAATGTTGAAAGTTAGTAACAGAGAGTGTGAGGGGATTTTATAGGTCCAATAGCGCTACCGGTACCTAACTACACCTATTGTGTCTGTGAGGTAGTCAGCTTTCAGTTGAGGAGTAGTCATTAGGCCTATATGCCTAACCGAATGAAGGTGTACCTTACCTATCCGTAAACCATATTGGGTCCACATGCGAAAAAGGGCCCCGCATAAAGTTAACTATAGCTGTATAGGCTTACCTATGCAACAGTAGCACGCAGTAATGTAGATTAGACCAATTAAAGTTGTAAACAGAAAATTGGAAGCATTCAAGTGTAATAGCCTAATCCTTAAATCAAAGAAACCAGCATGCTCTTGCGCTATCCAAGTATACAGGTACAAGAGTGCTACGTTGCTGGTACCAGTAGGCCTATTGTTAGGTGAGCCTCCTCTAATGCTGTATTCACGAACCCGCATGTCGACTTAATTTAATTTTATTATTAGTAAGTACGGTACCGGTAACGCTAAAGCTCTGTGGTTGCTGTCGGGGGCCATTCTGTCATTCTACAGTTTAGCGTTGTTGGCATATGTAGTTAAACTCTGATACAACCGCCGGCTACCGGTAGGTGCAGGGTGTGTGTGTGTGTGTGTACGTGTGTGTGTGTGTGTGTGTAAACTTAAGTCCTACACCTTTAGTCAAACTGAGATATAAAAAAATAGATTTTAATGTTTTTATTATTTTTATTGACATTAAAACAATTATATTATCCCATCACATTACATTACATGCTTAGAGTAAACCTACAGTACATCTTCCACCGCAGTTATTTCTTTCTGTTTATCATCATCATCATCAGTCGCAGTTAAACGCTTTCTCACGAAAAAGTGTAGAGCCTCATACCCCCCAACGCGTTTTGCTGAGCAGTATCGCAGACAGTTATCCCTTATGTTTAAGTGGAACGTGCATTTACTTTCCACTGTAGTGAATCGGTCGTGAAATCGACAAGGTGTTAAATAATCGTGATATTGCTTATATATTCCCAATTTCTCCACCGAATTTGGCTCGAGAACATCGAGTTGGGAAACTAATATTGCCCGTTTCAGCAACCCAAATACATGAATATTTTTTTTATATTTTAAATGTCTCTTCATATATTTTTTAAAGTCATCTTGAGAAATGTCCCCGTAGTCCCAGGGCAAGTGAGAAGTGATATCCCGTAAATTGTTTACGTGAGCTGCATCTAAAGCTGATAACTTAATATTAGACGGGCCTTTAATTAAAAACGTCTTTACATTAGTTTTGGTGTAATTAGAATCGTATATTGCAAATTCTTTAAATACTACCGGATACTCTTTATTGTCTATCTTATAATATTGAAAATCAACAAAAATAATATTATCCATTTTATCTGATAAACAAAAGTTAAATAATTAATTACAAAGTTTGTTGGTTTAATTTATAATAATTAACAAGCCATTTATATAATATAATTTCATTGATTTCCACATTATTTGTAAACGCTCTCATTGGATAGATTGTGTGAATACGATTTACCAAATAATAAAGACAGTATAGACCGCATGTGGTCCTCCTGGGGTCTTGAAATTGTTTGCGTGTAGTACGCCACCTTGCGGAATTTTTCTCAAGCCATTTTTCGATGCATCTGTTTGGATATTTTGGTCCAAACGAGTCAAATACTTCGGCCTCATTATCTCGTATATATATCGCGATCCAATGAATCCCAGGCAGATGCTCTTTATCGGTATTTACTATCAAACCATAATCCTGCCGCTTATTATTATCTAATTTAGGTAATTTATTAGCTGGAAACGCGCCCAAATAGTGACCACCCACTGGAAACATATCAAGGTCCTCTGTAGATAACATACTTAATCGATATGTATTTCTTTCCTGCTATTTAAACTTAATGATTGATCATAAATATTAAAAACGATTACATTTATGGTTTCAACCAACGGTTCGGCAAATCTTAATTTTAATTGACCGTTAGTATATATCGACGGTTGCGGATCTCTAACGTAGCCGTCGGCGGTTAGGTCCCAGGATAGGATGGGACAATTACCTAAGTAGGTTTCATGGTCTATATTATTACCTCCATAACCGTTAATATATGTATTAATGTTCTTCATTAATTGAGTATACTCAAAAATATATGTTCCATCTGTAAAATTAGGTTCGTATATTACACCCCCTACTGGAAGACCGTCTACAATCAGTTCCGCGCGTCTAAGGTTAAAATGTTCAAATTTCAAGGGATTGCTAATTAATTCTCCCGAATAAGCGTTATTTGTTATGAAGCCAATAATAACTAATTTGGTTTTTTACCATCAAATATGTTTGTTTGGGTGTAATTTGTGGTTTGAGCGGGAATAGTAAATGTTGTCACCTCCTTTTTTTGAAATTGATATTCAATATCGTAACTCTCTAAACCTTTTAGGTGACTGCTTTCTATTACTGGATTAACCTCCATTCTAGGGATTAGAATCTTTATTTCATCTAATTCTAACCGAAGATTTGTCACAGCGTTTGCGTTAGGAGTGATTTTAAAAATAAACGAATTTGATACTTTTCTAAAATGCATTCTTAAATCATACCCGGGTTGTATTATTTTAGTTTCAGTATCAAAATCAATTGTCAATCCACTTACAAATTGCATTTGTTTACTAAAGGCATCGGCAATAGGATGCGCGCCGGGATCAATTTCATTTCCGTGTTCAGATAAAGGTTGATGAAAGCCACCCGCACCCAGTAGCCCATTTTTATCCTCGTAAGTTGTAAATAATAAATTGGATAAGTACGACTTGTAGAAATAATGGTTATTGCTATTTTCAACCTGCTTCTCATTAAGGTCTATTTTAATATCACTCCACATAGTTTCAGCGGGGTAATTCAGCATATAAATATGGGAGTTTTCAAGTCGTCTATCCCAGCGTACAGTACATTTTGTAATTAATAACGCGTCTTGCAGTTTCGTATAGAATTCATTGGATCTCGGTACAAGGAACGTGACCTCCCTAGATTCACTTCTGAGATTAGATACGGGGTAAATTGTTTCATAATGCTTTGCTTTAAATTCAGTCTGTATTGGCTGTGTAGAAAATAAATCTAATTCCTTAATAATTGACATTATTAAAAAATACTTTTTACGCAGTGTTTCAGTTTACCCTTTATTTTTTATTTTTATTACTACGTCGATGATGTATGTTCATAGACATTGGTCTAGCGGGTCGCTTTAAATCTCTATAAACTTTTTCTACAACCGACCTTGTTGACGGTTTCATTTTATTTAATGCTTTATTAATAACCGTATTAGCCTGCTGATGTAAGACCCGCTTACCTTTTGGTATTACGTGTTGTCTCATAAATTTTGTGGTAAATGGTAAAGCTTTCTGTAAAACTTTTTTAGCTAATGGCTTACCAAATTTTTTCAATGTCGATAAGGCGTCTGTAAATATACCTTCTCCGTGTTGATTTGCCCGCATACCTCTACGATAACGCTGAAAACGACGTTGTTTTAAGTTTGGACCAAATGTGCCGATTTGTTGACCGTAAGGGTCAATATATGAACCACCTCGAAAAACAGGAACTTGCGTCGAACCTCTGGTACTTCTACCACCTTTAAAAACAGCAAGATTAGAGTCTGAACCACCATATTGAGGTTTACTGTATCTTTGAAATAAATCAGAATCCATTTTAATTTATACGTTTAAAGTGTAATGTAATAGAAGTTGTGCCGTATTCAAAATTCAAATCTTTTCCTTCTTTGTCTGTTATTTCAATATGAATGTATGTTATCTTATATGATTTTTTTACAGGGATATAATGAATTGTATCCTTGACAAATTCTTTATTTATTACGCTACCATATTTCACATCATCAGGTATCGCAACACGACGAAGTAAAGCTAAACCAAAATCGTTAATATATTGATTTTCAATTATATTAGTAGTCACGTACATGTTCGACTTAGGTTCTGGAATAGAATTGGGTGGTTGAGGGCATAAAAATACCATCTGGTAAGCTTTTTCTCCATTTCCGATAACCTTTATTAAATAACCCTTTATATTATTTTTCATCTTCAAAATAATTTTAAAATTTGGATTTAAATTCGCGCCGAGATTATTTTCAGTAATTCCAAAATAATAGGCTAATTGTTGACCTATAAATAACTCTCGCACAGTTTTCCCTAAAATAAATTGCAACCTATTTTGCTGAGTATTTTCAACTATTTGTAATTTATCTTTCAACGCCCCCGTGTTAAAATAATCTATAATGTCATTGATACTGTAGAACAAACCGGATGGAAGTGTATCCTCAAAATTTTTTTTTCCTTTTTTTAATAAAATAACATTCTCTACATTGTTATACATGGACGGCAACGTTGCTAAGTAAAATATACTTTTTATACCTACCACCCAGTTTTCGTTTGGATTTATAGGTAAGGCGCCGTGGAAATTTATCTGATAATTACTAGCGCTATTGCGGGGAAAATCAATTGGACAGGAATTACTTGGTAGTCTAACGTAGAACTCATCCATCACCGCCACCCCGTATTAACTTAAGTGTTATAACAGTGCGACCTCCGCTGAAGTTAATTAATTGGCCTTGGCCGTCACGTAAAGTAATTAAGATTGTTTTTAGTTTTTTATTCAACAATGGGAAATAGCAAATGCTCTCGTATTCGTGATTAATATATTTTCGATTTAATTGCGTTAAAGGGCAGGTTCTTAAGAGCGGAGCTAAAGCGTCGCCAACAAATGAGCTCTTAATAATATCTGTGTATATGAAAATTGTATCTTTATTACGTGTTATATTTGTGGGAGCTGGAAAATCTAAAATGCCAATTTCCGAAATTTTTGGCCCGCTATAATTTAAAATTAATATCGGCTGTTCTATATTGCTTAATTCATCTACTGTAGTGGTACTGTATATATCCCAATTCGGAATATCCAGGTGATTCCGATCCAATAACGGTTTTAAGCCTAGAATTTGTATTAAATCACCACGTAGACTTAATTGTATTTTTTTCAACTTTTTAGGAAATTTAAATTTAATTCTAGAATTATTTGTATTAAAAATGAATTCGAAATCTCTATATTTCGCTTCAGAATTAAACAGTTTATTTATATCATCAATAATCACTTGAATAGAGTTATGCATACCAGGAAATAAACTATATAATTTGGCATCTTTTGCATCTACCCCGATTGACAGTGAGATTTAAGTTTGCAGCGTAATATTACTGTATGTTGCTTGATATTGAAGTTCGGCAAGCCCAATTTTAGCGTTTGGACCAATATATAATTCTTCGGCTAAATCAACAGTAAACTCACTAGGATTATTATTGGGATAAGTGTTCAATGAGCTATCTGAAAGTAGAGTGATATATGTATCTGTGGCCATTATTATTATTATTTAAGCTCGCTCTCTCTACTTGACTCCTTTGTACATACAGTATAATGTTAAATTATAGACATCTGTGACCACATTCATTGCCGCATCTTCTACAGTATATGCGAGGGATCAATATTTTACTGCCTTTATTTAAAGCGGATGAACTATAGATATAGTAATATCATTCGAGTTAATATTATTGATTAATTATGGTCATATGCGACCAAAATGAATTAATATACAGTATAAACCTAAGCTTATTGAATATGCTGTACCCACGACTGTTTCTTGGATCCGATGAATCGGACTAAATATTCTTTCTTCCCATTGCGTACACGTTCTTTAAGTTTGCCAATATTTTTTTTGTCAATTGCTAGATAAATATTACTATTCGGGTGGACCTTTTGGAGTTCGTGAGAATAAAATGAGCCCTTTATTATAGCTCCGGCGCTGTCCTTAATATCGAACATTACCGCTGGTACTCTATCCAACCTGACACGATGAATAATAAATAATTCACGTGTCCATTGTTCTCGATAGCCTTTAGCAAAAGCAGTACGAGCAATAGATAATCGTACTGTATCTCCAACTTTAAATTTTATTTTCTTGTGATTTATCTGTCTATATTTCCCATATAATCTATTCATTAATTCAGTTTCATTAAATTTATTAACTTCAATAGGCGTCATTTTTATTGTCCTATGATACGACCTATTATAAGCCGAGATAAGCTTAGGTAAAATTGTTATCCAAATATTATTTCCCCTTTGCGTGAAAATTTTGAACATCTTTGTTTTTAAGGTTCTGTTGAATCTCTCGACAATAGCCGCCTTATTCACAGAATACATTACGTAATACTGTATACCTAACGTATCTAAATATTTCCTTACAGATTTATTTAGAAACTCAGAACCTTGATCTGTGGCGATTCTGTTTGGTTTTCCTTTCTGGAATATTTTTTGCAATATACTAATAATTTCAATACCCTTTTTTGTTTTCATACCATAGGCAAAAGCAAGCCGACTGAAGGCATCAATGCACGTTAATATATAGTTATAATTATTATTTTGCGATTTATATTGCTGCATATCCACCAGATCTATCATATATATATCTTTTATGCCTCCCGTAAATATTTAGATGTTGGATAATGTTGTCTACGTGGAGCGTGAAGGGTGTATGTCTTTTGCCCGCTCAACCATTTCTGGGCTTGCGCTGGTTTGATGTTTGCAGCTTTTGCTAATTTTGCAACACTTGCAAATCCCGCGGGGGATGAAGGATCTAAATAAATTCTTAACAGTTTTTTGTCTAATCTTCGGCTTAAAATCGGTTTCATCTTGCGAGGCATCTTTTCGACAACCGCAAGTAATATGTATATTCAAATCTCTTATAAAGGGCATCACCGTAAGAACAACTGAAATTTTTTGATTATTTTCTTTGAAGTTGATGTTTTAAAGGGTTTTCTTTTTGTAGTATTTACTCTAGGTATATCTTGTGGTTTTAAATCAGTAGCTAACGGTTTACTCGATACTAAATATAATTTTCTAAATGTTACTCCCGTTTTAACCATTATTACCGTCCGCGGTTAATTTTTTTCGCAATAGCAGCCCCAGCGGCAGCGGCACCGGCACTCGTGGCAAGTTTCGCACCAATGCCGAGTAAGGGTATTAGAAACGGTAGTATGCCTCCAGATTGATTGCTTAACTTTTTTCTGTAACTTGATATATTTTTTGTTTTACGGTTGAGTGATTTCAATACCTTCTTATAGCGGCGAATATTTCTAAATGAATGAGGGGTCAATTGTACATTACCTTTTAGAACATTTAATGCAGTATTTACAATGAGCCGTATTAATTCGTTACTGGCGGTATGGTTAATAAAATAAGTTCTTTGTTGAGGGGTAGCGCTGCGTAGAAATTCCAGTTCGTTACGATATTTCTGCACAAGTCTATTCATTGTTGCAACATTATTGAAAATTGTTACAAAATATTAATTATTTATCATTATTATTATTATTATTTTCGCTATTTGCATGTTTATTTTCACACTTATAATAATCTCGATGTTGTTGCAATAACTTAGAATAGCAAACTGGACATTTTTCATTTAAAATATCCATTTTCCAAATTTTAAAGTAAATTGAAAATAATTACCACAATACACAACAACAACAACAAACAAAACTGTTATACTGTATATACAAATACTACTACAATTTTCGATTATTTAAAAACAACAAAATTTTATATATAATCATAAAATATTTATAATATAGGGGGAAAAGTCAAGAATCAATGATATTATCAACATATTCAACATTATCCGCTGATTCTTCAGGTTCGACAAAGGATTCTTTTGAAATCATTATAGAATTATATTCCCTAAATGCCGTGGATTTTCAAAATTTTATTTTTATTCGAATTAACTTTGTAAAGATTGCTTTGAGTTCTCATTAGTATTGGTTCTATCATTTGTACATCTATCGGTCAAGTGGTTCAGTAGCTCAGTCGGTAGAGCGTTGGAAATTATATGTGTAGTAGGTGTTGAGTTCGAATCCTAGTAAGTGCGAATTATTTTTTGTGTAGAATTTCAACTCATTTAAATTAACCGCTACAAATTAATTGCATTTGTCTGTACCAATGAGACTGTAGTTATTTGATTGTAACCAATGTCGTGCAAGTTATATATTAGCTGGACCAATAGCTATCTTTAAAACCTTGTTAGAACCCATAGAACAATCGAGAATTTTCTCGATTGATTGCAGCACAAATTCGCTATATAAAGGTGCGATTTGTTCATTAGTTAACAACAATATCCTATATCTTATATCTCAATCTTCTCAGATTATCTTATCAATATTCTGTCGTGCTTAGTTTAATTCAGATTACATTGTATTATAATTATATCTTCTGTAATAAAGTCAGAATATTCTCTCAGCTTTTCTATCTGTTTTATCATGGATTCACTACGGTGAACAAACTTAGGGACAGGATGGCCGGCTAGAGATCGGGCCGCAGCAATGAACGGGAACATCGGGGGAATGTAGACGAGAGACAACCCGCAATACCATCTAGAGTTATTCGCCCATCGCCTGAAAGGTTAGACAGCGTTCGATCCTTGCTACCTAAGTGTAAGACCAAAAGATCAAAAGGTAGACGTAGTGACACGCTGTAAGCCTAAAATTACATCATAGGGACTGTACTGTCTTGATTCAGGAAAAACCGCAGTAGACCTTCATATTCCTACGGGGGGAGGGAGAGAGCGCAGGCAGATACTAGTACGCAGATAGGACGTAGGCACACCGGTACGAAGCATACAATTGGTTAGGGTGCAGCAAACTGTACGCTTAACTCTTGCTAAGTACAGGTGTGTGTGCGACTATTTGTAGTACGACAGTGTCCATTGCATTAGAACTTGTAGGCTAGGGGGGTTGCTGTGTTTTCACCTGAATTAGGATTGTACCGTTCAGGCGGTAGGGCAGTTTACACTAGGCGCAAATAAATTGAGGCTATCCGGGATATACTAACATCTACCGTGTCCCCGCCAACGCCCTAATAGGAAGTTACCCGGACTACCTGGGTGACTAAAATTCTAGATAGGAGCCAGGATAGCTATTAGTACCCGTACGCCTACAGTAGTAAACTAACACATCTCTTCTTAGTATCAGGGACCTGGTACCTAAAATTGCCGAATTCTGGGCGTAGTATTAACCTTATGCCTGAATTTGAGTCCTGGAAATACGCAAGAGGGGAAGGAACCTTATCATTCGTGAGTATTAGACCTACAAGTTACAAAATTAGAATATTCGTAAAATGCACACCGTACCCAGTAATTATATATGTGAAGGAGCAAAACTGCGTTGACCGTTCAGAATTGACACGCGCGCGTTAGAAATTATTTACACCTCAAAATATATAAAATTAACTTTCGTCCTTACTGCACTTTGCTCGCTAGTTAGACATCTCCAAATATCTGCCTCTGTACCTAGCTAGCGTCCCTTTGCCCAACCATATAAATCACACCGCGGCAAAGTATACGAGCCCCTTAGTCCGTCAGTGAGTCAGCCTGATTTTAGGATTCGCTGCGCGGGATTTTGTTTTATCGAAGTTTGTCTGCTCGTAGACTGTTTTCTGCCTCACCGGTTATAAGAGATCGATACTGCAATATATTCGCTTACTTAGAGTTTACTGTTTTGGTGAGAAGGTCGGATTTATGATTTGATTCACAAACTTTACAGTAGGATATTGCAGGTATTGTTGCTGTCTCTTCAATTAGTAGGAATATGTTTTACTGAACTACGGTTCGGTAGGACTAAAGTTATTTGAAAATTCTGTATTTTGAGGTAAAATTTGTATTTGATTAGCTAAGTGCTAATTTTTTGAAATAAAATTTGATTTGAACCGCGTGTAAAATATTTTTGGAATTGAATACCGGTGTTTAAAAAAGGGTTTAAATACCATATTGTACCGGTACAAAATTTTCGTAAAGTAAAACCTAACTCTTTTGTTTTTCAGGATTCAGAACTCATTTCTAGACTGTAACGGGAGCAAGACCGTGTTTAGCAAGTTTGGGAGATAGATAACTCAACAACTTTGGTTGGGAAAATCGCGTTTCGTCCGCAACGTTAAAAACGGAAAGGTTCACGTCCGGTTTGTATCTGGGAATCTGTTTTTCTGGAGAATTATTGGAGTGGGTGAGTTCGAAAAGTTGCATAAATAAGTTAGGCATTACCGTATTAGTTAAAATTATTGTGGGTTCCACTGTCTCAAGTATTTATGCATTCCGTACGATTTCTTTGTTCATTGCTGAATTAGTCCGTATTATTGTATTTAATTTACCTTTTGATAACGCATATCGTTATCTGATTTGTTTGTTATAAAATTGGCCGCTAGGCTAATTTTATTATATACTTATTCCGTGACATTTATTTGCTGTAAAATTGGCCGTTTAGGCTAATTTTATCCATCTGCTATAAAATCGGCCGGTAGGCTAATTTTATAAGACTGTAATTAGTACCGTTTAGATACAAATACGGTAAGTTCGATACATTGACACTCACTTTACTTGACTTACAACTACCGAAATGAGTGACAAACAAGACTATACGAAGAATACACAAACCGACTATGACTCGTGTGACGCGGATAAGTCAGCAGCGGAAGGACAACAGGGGAAGACTCGCGAGCCTACCGAACCTACACCGTGTGCGTCACCAGTACATCCAACGGGAGTACCGGATGCCGTAGTACGAGGCGACGGCAGGACCGAGGACTTTCTAACTGTTCCGCAACCTAGATATAGGGAATCGGACATGGTAAGTTCAGTAGGAAGTCAGGAAAGCGTTGTTAGGAGCGTCGGTGGTTATATGGCGCATATTACCAGGAGTATTGGAGAAGGCCAACGCATATTAGATGGGTTGACCGCTCCGATGTCTCGATTCGAATTCTACACCCTCCAGGTTAGAGTACAGAGTAAAGTATATAAGTCCGTAGATAATCTAGTTGGCCTACAAGATCTAGCTAGACAGAGACAGGACATGGATACTCAACTTAGAATCCTCGAGAAACTAATGATCGCTAGAGAGAAACTGATTCAGTTTAAGTCGACGATTAGACAGATACAACAGGTACAAGCAGACCAGTTGTTAGGCGAGTCAGTTTCGGACGAATTATTACAGCCCGAGGAAGAACAGGAACTGTACCGACTGGATGGACAATTGAAACATCTGACGGACCACTTACGTATGTGCGGCGAAGACGTCGGCGATTTGGAAACCGTGCCGGAATATACGAGGGAAACTTCACCCGTACGAATCGAATCGGCACCGGGAATACTGGATCAATCTCTGGTGAGTATTCGTAGCGAAATCGGCGAGGGAAGTATGGCTACGTCAGAAATTGCTCGACAACAACAGCTCTACAGACAACAACAGGAGATGGAGGAACAAACTCAACTTCTAATGCTACAAGCAGCAGTAGAGGAAGAGAAGCTACGCGTTGCAAATATAGCAAGAATCTCCCATCTGCAAGAACAAGCCGAGTTGGAAGCAGCCGAGATGGAAAAGTTAGAGTTGGACATTGCGCAACAAACGGCAGCAGCGGCAGCGGCTGAGTCAGAGCGACAAGCGGCAGCGGCAGCGGCAGCGGCGGAGTTAGAGAGAAACCGGTTAGTTTTAGAAGCCAGAGCAGAGATGAAGACACGGCAAATAAAGGCCCAGTCAGCTATACGACAAGCGGAACTCGAGGCGCAACAACAACAAACGGAACAACGCGAGAAAGAAGTTAAACTTCGTTTCGAACTCGAGAAGAAGGCGAGAGAATTAGCCAACGCCAAGGAAGACCTGGATCTACAAGCCCGCGATCGATCGATGAGATCTCGAGACGGACATGACTTGGACCAGATAGAGGTAAGACATTGCCAAATTCAGGAACGAAAGAAAGAAGGAAGCGTAGGAGCACCCGGACGGGAACGACAATTAGTAAAGGACTTGTGTCAACGATTCCCACAGGTAACTCATATGTTTGCACCGGTTACGACTAAGGAACCTGTTTCGATTGCTGGTAGTAGTAATATTTCTCCTATCCATGGTGTGACGGAACACAGGTTTGTTATTCCGGACGAGTTTACACCGCCAAGAGCAACGTCGTCGCCTATTCCGAAAGTCAAGGTAAGTAACCCACCGATTACAGATCGTAGTAGTTTATTAGTCGAACCTGTATTACTGACGACTAAACAGGTGAGTCCACCTCTGACGCCAAAACCTGTTACACACTACGCTTACCCAATGACGTTTAGGCCAACAAGGCCTTTGGATTCGAAAGCGGTCCAGTTTACATCGCAATCTACGACTTCGAGGAAGACTTGTGAGCCTACCGAACAACGGAGATCAGTGGACACGCGACCGCTCAACCAATTTACATCACAATCTACGACTTCGAGGAAGACTTGTGAGCCTACCGAACAACGGAGAACAGTGGACACGCGACCGCTCAACCAATTTACATCGCAATCTACGACTTCGAGGAAGACTTGTGAGCCTACCGAACAACGGAGATCAGTGGACGATGTTCCGAAGCGGAACGTTAGAATTCGTACGACACAACGGACGCGAGCACGTCGACCACCATATCCAGATGATAGTAGTACTTCGAGCGAATCGGATTACCCGAAACGCGAGGTATTTAGAACAGGGGCGGCCGATGAATATAAACGCGAGCGTTCAGACAACTCCTTTGCAGACAATCCTCCACAGAATACACCAACACAGAAGGCGTTACAACCAACGGACGCAATTAGTACACAACAGTTCGCCGACATTCTGCGACCAGTTGTCAATAAGTTGGCTCAGATCGAGGAACGTCTGGAGGAAGGTTACACCGACAGTTCGAGAAATTCCGAATTCGAACACAATAGACACCCGAAGGAACCACAAAGACCGGTACCTTCAAACCCCACATCGTATCAGGGAAAAGCGCCAAGAAGGGAGAATATCAACCTGGTTACCAACCAAGGACGCGAAACTCTGAACGTTGCCGAGGAGATAGCGAAATTCGCAGCCAGACAAGGATTGCCGGTACAACAACCACCGAAGTTTTCCGGTAGCTCAAAACACTGGCATACTTTCGTAGACTATATCGAATCCCAGATCGCCGTGTGCGCCTTTACATCACGGGAGAAGTTCAATTACTTGCTCCAAACGTTGTCAGGAGAACCTAAACGTTTGGCGGAGACTTTCGTCGGTGTACCGGACGCTTTCGAACTAGCGTACGATCGTTTAACTTCGATATACGGAGGTACAGTGAGCATGGCCAGGTCAGTAATAGTGTAACTCTGTAAGGGAGGGGCTATCACTAAACCCGTCGACTTACTAAAACTAGCTGACGAGATCAAGAACGCTATCACTACCTTAAGATCAATTGGACAACTTGATTACGGGAATACCCCTACAGTCCTATTAAAGATCATAGGACGACTCCACCATCGACTTCGTCGGGAGTGGAGGAAGGTCGAATACCAGCGAGAGGAGCGGGGAGGATTCTTAAAATTAGAAGATGTGTACCTTTTAATATCCAGGGAGGCGGTAGTAGAAACTCGATCTAACTACACCGACCAGCACATCGTGGCAGAAGGGATCACATTGCCATCCTCCAACCGACAAAAACCCCAGACAACATCCACTAAGACGGCCACTTACACCACACCGACGGAATCACGACAATTCTCGGACGGTAGTAGGGTATCTGCGCCCATTGGGACAAAACAGACGAGACAACAACTTGGTACCGACTTCAGTGGCTGCCAATACTGCGAGCATCTAGGTAAGCGGTATATCGGTCACAAGTTACGAGGTTGTCGACAATTTCGCGAGTTGAGCTCGGAAGAACGACGGCTGCAAATACGGCCACTGGACTCTTGTTGGCGGTGTACGCGACACGGACACGTCCGTAAAGATTGCCCAAATACCGACACTTGTCCATCCTGTGGACGCAACCACGACGGTCTGCTCCACACAGACAGCCACACGCCGACGAAACGCTTCGCCAGGGAACACCCGGAAGCAGCAGCGAGATGTGATGCGGCCTACCGAAAACGAGAATCGAAAACGACTCCAACCTTCGTGACACATATTGAGGATTGCTTCTCAGAACAATCCGGATCGTCGGACGAAGAATCAGAAGATGACGACGTATATTCCAATGGAGACGAACAACCGTCGATTGCGCTTCTGACTACTGACCAACTGAAGGGATTCAGTGTAATCCCGATTAAGATCACTGGCACAAAGGGGAGTAAGAGGATCTACGCGATTCTAGATTCAGCCTCATCTCACAGTTACGTGGATGAAAAGATAGCTGACGTCGTGACGGATCTCAGACAAGGTAAGCACGTCAGTTATACAGTAAGTAGTATGCACGGACAGCGTGCAATACCAGTGACACGAGTTAAGTTGGACTTAGACTCTCTTCTTCCAAAATCGCAACACAGCGAGAGGGAGAGGTCTTTGTTACCCTTTAGAGATCTAACCTTTGCGGCCACGAAGGACTTTAGTAACCTACTAGGTCCAGTGCCGGAACAATCTCTAGAGGACCGTAAGTATTTCAGACACCTTGGTGTACCCGAATGTCCTGTCAATTATAGATCGGTAGCAATGCTGATCGGGACGGACCAATTCAACCTACATCAGGTGTGGGAAACCAGACCATCGGCAGTTGTAGCGGGAAACGCATACGCCTGCAGAACGCCGATAGGGTGGTATACTCGAGCGCCTGTGCGCACACTAGACGTAAGTGACGAGGAAGACGATGTACAGAGTACATGTAGTTTATTAACTACAAATTCAATTCATTCCTTTTCACACGACGTGAACCATACTACACTACAGTCGACAAAACATGACAGACGTGTAACTAGTATGATAAGTCACAAGGAGCAGCTAACCCACCAGGTGAGTTTAGAACTTGGGGAGAAGACGAGTCAGCTAGAGATTCCATCGACGACAGATGATAGGCTTGCGAGTCTACCTACCCCAATAACCTCAACAGTGCCCGTCGATATCGATGATGACGCGTTGAAAATTCATCAAGTGGAACAAGCTGCACTGGACAAAGAATTAACGGAGAAGACTATCAGGTGGTTAGAACAAGATACAGCTGAACCTGGTAGCTACGAACCTTGTATGTCGGAACAGGAGAAACAATCTCTGAAGATCATGGAAGATACTATCCGCCAGACGAAAGACGGACATTATGAGGTAGGGATGTTATGGCGTAGCCAAAGTCCTAAACTTATAAACAACTACCCACTGGCTTTAAGACGTCTACACTCAATACGGCAACGTCTATTAAAGGACGAGAAAGCCCATCTGCAGTACAACACTCAGATGGAGACGTATTTGACAAAGGGATACGCTATCCGAATGACTAACCCGGAGATAGTGACTGACCAAACATATTACTTGCCACATCACTATGTGAGACACCCCGACAAACCAGATAAAGTACGCGTAGTCAATGATTGTGCGGCTCTATTTGAGGGAATGTCCCTCAATAGTGAGTTGATGGATGGACCAAACATGAATAATTATCTTATGGGGGTGATTATGCGCTTCCGTCAGCGTCAAGTAGCCTTTACTTGCGACGTTGAAGCGATGTTTCACCAAGTGAAAGCGTTAGAGCGAGACAGAGACAGTTTGTGGTTCCTCTGGTATCCGGAAGGAGACTTAAGTCTACCACCAGCGACTTACCAAATGCAAGTTCGCGTTTTCGGTGCCAGAGACAGCCCAAATTGTACGATGTACGCCCTAAAGCAGGCCGCTAGGGATCAGAAACATCTATATGACCCAGAGATAATTAAAATCGTAGAACGTGACTTTTACGTCGATGACGGTTTACAGAGTTGCGACACAGTAGAACGTGCTACAACAGTAGCACATCAATTACGGGACTGCTTAGCGGGCGGAGGTCTTAACCTCACCAAATTCGCCTCAAACAGTGCCGAATTAGTAGACTCATTCGGAACGACTGAGCGTGGAGGTGGTGACATAGACCTAGAGTTCGAACCACTACCGACGACTAAGGTGTTGGGGCTCTTTTGGGACCCAAACACAGACAACTTTCGAGTGAAAGTGAGACTGGACAGTCAAGAGAACACACTGACAAAGAGATCATGCTTGTCAAAGTTGAGCCGATTGTTCGATCCGTTAGGATTCATCAGTCCAGTGATACTGCAAGCCCGCATTTATATGCGCAGTATATGGAAGGATGGACTAACATGGGACGAGCCGATCTCATCAGACCAAGTGGACTTATGGAAGACCTGGGAGGCGGAATTATCTTCGCTAGAGGATTATTCCATACCCAGGGTTTACTTTCCATTACAAAGTACATTTCCTGACAACTTGGAACTACACTGTTTTTCTGACGCCAGTGACAACGGTTTTGGTGTGGCAGCGTACTTGCGCAGACAAGTAGACTCAGACGAGTTCGATGTTTCGCTCATTACTTCTAAGGCTAAGACCATGCCTACTAAGTATATGACGACACCACGAGCTGAGCTACAAGCCGCAACCCTGTCAACCACCATCGTGAACCTCATACAGACAGAACTACAGTCGAGTTTACAGATATTTTATTGGACTGACGCGACGCTGGTTTTATTTTACATAAACAACGACACACTCGAATTCAAGACATTCATTGCTAACCGTCGCGCGGAAATTCTAGACCGTTCAATAAAAGGGGATTGGCGACATTGTCCCGGACCACAAAACCCAGCTGATATTGCGTCGCGAGGAATGATGCCTGAGGAATTCTGTAAACCGGAGAACAAAGAATTTTGGCAACACGGACCCCAGTTCTTGCAGAAATCGACACAAGATTGGCCTCCGTTATACGACAACAAATCTAACACTATCCCTAAGGACGCCGAAATCAAGAAACCAAAAAAGGGGAAGACAAAGAAAAAGACGACGGCGGCAAAACTCAAGAAAAAACCAAAGGCGAAGTGGAAAGATATAACTTCAAAGGTCAAGAGAGGAAGACTTGCGAGCCTTTCTACACCAGACATATCGCCAGACGGTCAACCAGACACGTTACTAGACGGTCAACCAGACGTTTTGCCAGACATGTCACAAAATGTTCTACCAGACACTAGTAACACATTGACAAATAGTAAAGCCGCAGTTTCCCTATTGGAGCGGCCTTCTATTGACAAACAACCAGATACGTTACCAGACGTATCGCCAGACACATTACTAGACAGTCGACTAGACATTTTGTCAGAAACATCACAAAATGTTCTACCGGACATTAGTAATGTATCGACTAACAGTAAAGCCGCAGTTTCCCTATTGGAGCGGCCTTGTATTGACAAACTACCAATTTTGACACACTTGAGCAACCATAAACATGGTGAAACCTCATGTATTACAGATGTGGGTAGTACCTACGCTAATGTAAATACAGGTGTTACTTTGCGCTCAAGAGACATACCGAACTTGCAACCTATGGTGAAACCTGGGATTAATGTCGGCAGAAAATTAAGTTTACCGAAACCTGCTGACCCCATAGAGTTCAAACCACCATTAACGATCGACTTACAAAGTACTGACGATCAAAGTAAGAAGACGAAGAAGGACAAATTACTTTTAGACCCGGACGGATCAACAGTCAACAAGGGAATACTTACCGGCGGACCCGTGGGCCCTTCTAGTAAATCAAAACCTTCCAAAATCTCCATTGACTTACCTGATGACGTCACAAATACTCATGTCGACCGTATTGTAAACCTAACAGATTCTTGGACAAACGCTTGCCGAAAATTAGCGTGGATTGTACGTTTTGTACAATACGTTAAAGGCAAACGTGACTTTACACGTCGACTTACATTGGCTGAGATTGACAGGTGTGAGATTAAATTAATTCGCCATTACCAACTGCGATATTTCGCGCGCGAATTCACATCTATAAATCAAGGTCAACCAATCAAGTCGTCACCAATACTGAGTTGGAGTCCGATTATTTATAATGGCTTAATTTGTCATAAATCTCGGCTTCAAAACATTGACTTTAACACAAACTTTAGATACCCGATAATAATACCGCAGCATCACGAATTGACGGTCGTACAGTAGACAGACCGACTCAACGTCTCGTACTTCTTGAAGAGACTCGTAACGAGTCTGGAGACTACAAATCTCCATCTAATACTAGTAAATAATTAGGAGTTTACAAATAGATTTCCACGTACCTGTACACCGTAGTAAGGACAGCGGTAGAATTCCATTGTCTTTATATGTGAACATTGAGGGTGGTACCCTTATGTGTCACATAGGAGCGGGATTTGTAGGTATAAGAAATGGAATTCTACTTGGAACTCACAATATTGAGACATTTTCGAAATTTTAGACAATCCATTTGGATTTGAAAAATTTTTAAAATTTTCTCCAGTGAATAGATTTCAGGGTACAGTCGGGTGGAACTTAAAATTAGAGAAACAAGAGAGGAAGACTTGCGAGCCTTTCTTAAAATTTTAATTAAATTTTACACGGTCTTGTTTCAATAAGTTACGCAAATAAATAGACTCCCCTATATTTATTACTAATTCTTGACTGCTTATTTTCTGATAATAGTTTGGGATCAAAAAGTGAGTATTTTAGACTCACAGCCAGTTTAGCCCAAATTCGTTTTTATTTCGGCAAAAATTTTAGATAAGAAGCAGCGTGTCATTAAAGAAACCCTAGATCTTAGGCTATGGGTAGGAGGTTAGAGCGTTGTCGAAGCCCAAAAGGCAGACGAAACTCTCACGTCTCCTCACAACTAACCACAAACTCTGTTGTATTCCCTCTAGTAGTAATGATTATGTAACTACACCCCTAATTATGGAGAAAGGGATACAAGGAGAGCCGAGATGGGGATATGATATCCAAGAGGAGGCAGCAGCGCCATTCGAAAGATTTGGAGCCAAGGATTACACTATATTCGGTATAAAGGAATTATCAGAAAGTACAGCGAAGCTCGCAAAGACAGCAATGCCTTTACTCGAGCAGGATTTAGCATATTTCGAGACGTGTATCTTCGCTGTGCGGGATCTCTTATCGAAAGACCATCTATGTTTACATTGTTACCCTATGAAGGAGAACGTATCGTGGAAATTACGGATGAATCACGGCAGACGCGCGCGCCTATCGGTCACCTTGGTGATGAATTCGAAGTAACTACTACGATCGCCGACGATCCTTTAGAGGAACTTCTTGAGATAGAAAGGAACCTCCCGAAGAAATCTCAGACGGAGATTCGACAACTTGAAGCAACAGATGCTATAGTTTGTATACAACCTTCAGAAACCTACCAACCCATAGACCCAGATGATTACGATTATAGTATGGGAGGAAGCGCTCGACCGATTGGAGATCTTATATACGAACGAGTGTGGTACCCTGCCAATACGATGTGTAGTAAATGTGGCGTCGCTGGACATCATATGGCAAAGTGCAGTGGAAAGCACATTACTACGACTCAGCTAATCTGTGGATGGTGTGGGGATCAAGGGTCTCATACCTTTTATACTTGCTGGAGATTTATGGCTCAATGTACTTACTGCAATATAAAAGGACATCGAGCATCTGAATGCCAACTAAGAGACATACCTTATGAACACGAATCTGTAAAACTCGTGAGGAAGTTATTTGATGAGTGGGAAGATTTAGCCGACGAACATGTATCGGCACAAAGAAGACGGTTTCCGATGAGAGCGCATCTCGGATTTTGGGCGGTAAATCCCCAGACGATGATGTCGGAAGGATATATCTCCGCTATGCCCCAATATGACGAACTTATCGAGGTAGTCGATATTTTGCCCCACGACAGCGGATTTCGAGTAGTGCGCGAGTATCTACTACAGATTCACCCGGATAACAAAAACACGTGGAATTTTCAGAAAGTCGTTAATCGCATTACGTATGGTGAATTCGATCGTTTCCGAACGGAAAAGCGGAACAAAGGAGCTTGGTTAACCGTCGCATGGGCGTACCGAGCCGCGTTTTACCACAAACGTATACGAGCGAGCGTATTCGAAGAAGAGGAGGTCCTAGAGGCGACAAATATACCAGCCACTCCGGTTGCGCCGTCTGCACGTCACCCTCGGGAGGACGGACAGGGTAGGATCATACGGGTCCAGAAAGTGGGCCAACAATTGAAGAAAATTATTAATGTAGAAGAACGCAAGGGAGTTGAGCCGACCATTCGAGTTACTCGGGATACGGTATCACTTCCAAGAGAACCAGTAGGAGGATCGGGACATACACCAGCTGATCAACAGGGGGCGCAAGCTACTCTTGGGTCTGCGTCGTCCGCCTTTCGCGCGTTCCCAGACGTTCTACCAACTGTAGTGACGACTGATCGGTCACGAGGAATCGGTCGAGGTTTTGGGATGCCAAATAGACGAATTTGCGAGGAAATAGTCGCACCGTCTCTCAACGTCCAAACGAAACCAGTGACTCGCCCCACGAGTCCCATATCGCGAGCAAAGTCACCTGTGCGCAGTTTTCGAGGACGCGGCAGGGCTCGATCCACTAAGCGATAAAAGGGAGGGCAAGGGTGGACGGAAGACTCGTGAGCCTTTCTTATGATTTGTGATTTATTTGAATTTATATTTATATTTGTGTTTATTCCGAACTTATGCAATTTATATTATTCCGAACTTATGCAATTTATATTGTTCCGAATATTATGCAATTTATATTTTATAAGCAGTATTTGTATTTACAGTGAAATAGAAAGTAAGAGTAGATAGAAGACTCGTGGGCCTTTCTTATAGTTTCATTTGTAAAGTGTTATATTTTGTATTTAGAAAGTTTTATAGTTAGAAAGTTTTGTGCTCAGAAAGACTCATATTTGTAATTATTCCAAACTTATGCAATCTACATTTAGGTACGAAAGTATTTGTAATTACTTGAATTTATGCAATATTTGAGATGCAATAGTAGATGGAAGACTCGCGAGCCTTTCTTATTGTTTCATTTATTTGTATTTGTAATTGTTTGAATTTATGCAATATTTGAGATGCAATAGATTTATATTGGTGAATTTAATTTAGATTTATATTGTACTTACTTAGTAAAGCCTTAAATACGTAAAGTTTGAATTTGTAATTATTTTTGTATCGAATCATTACGTAGAAAGGAAGTATTGTTTGAAATTTAATTGTAAATATGTAAGTACGCCCTAAGTATTCTATAGTTTGATTGATTATTGGTGAAAACCGTATATTTTATGCACGATAATATCCTGTTTTCATGGAGCGGTATAGAATTATATTCCCTAAATGCCGTGGATTTTCAAAATTTTATTTTTATTCGAATTAACTTTGTAAAGATTGCTTTGAGTTCTCATTAGTATTGGTTCTATCATTTGTACATCTATCGGTCAAGTGGTTCAGTAGCTCAGTCGGTAGAGCGTTGGAAATTATATGTGTAGTAGGTGTTGAGTTCGAATCCTAGTAAGTGCGAATTATTTTTTGTGTAGAATTTCAACTCATTTAAATTAACCGCTACAAATTAATTGCATTTGTCTGTACCAATGAGACTGTAGTTATTTGATTGTAACCAATGTCGTGCAAGTTATATATTAGCTGGACCAATAGCTATCTTTAAAACCTTGTTAGAACCCATAGAACAATCGAGAATTTTCTCGATTGATTGCAGCACAAATTCGCTATATAAAGGTGCGATTTGTTCATTAGTTAACAACAATATCCTATATCTTATATCTCAATCTTCTCAGATTATCTTATCAATATTCTGTCGTGCTTAGTTTAATTCAGATTACATTGTATTATAATTATATCTTCTGTAATAAAGTCAGAATATTCTCTCAGCTTTTCTATCTGTTTTATCATGGATTCACTACGGTGAACAAACTTAGGGACAGGATGGCCGGCTAGAGATCGGGCCGCAGCAATGAACGGGAACATCGGGGGAATGTAGACGAGAGACAACCCGCAATACCATCTAGAGTTATTCGCCCATCGCCTGAAAGGTTAGACAGCGTTCGATCCTTGCTACCTAAGTGTAAGACCAAAAGATCAAAAGGTAGACGTAGTGACACGCTGTAAGCCTAAAATTACATCATAGGGACTGTACTGTCTTGATTCAGGAAAAACCGCAGTAGACCTTCATATTCCTACGGGGGGAGGGAGAGAGCGCAGGCAGATACTAGTACGCAGATAGGACGTAGGCACACCGGTACGAAGCATACAATTGGTTAGGGTGCAGCAAACTGTACGCTTAACTCTTGCTAAGTACAGGTGTGTGTGCGACTATTTGTAGTACGACAGTGTCCATTGCATTAGAACTTGTAGGCTAGGGGGGTTGCTGTGTTTTCACCTGAATTAGGATTGTACCGTTCAGGCGGTAGGGCAGTTTACACTAGGCGCAAATAAATTGAGGCTATCAGGGATATACTAACATCTACCGTGTCCCCGCCAACGCCCTAATAGGAAGTTACCCGGACTACCTGGGTGACTAAAATTCTAGATAGGAGCCAGGATAGCTATTAGTACCCGTACGCCTACAGTAGTAAACTAACACATCTCTTCTTAGTATCAGGGACCTGGTACCTAAAATTGCCGAATTCTGGGCGTAGTATTAACCTTATGCCTGAATTTGAGTCCTGGAAATACGCAAGAGGGGAAGGAACCTTATCATTCGTGAGTATTAGACCTACAAGTTACAAAATTAGAATATTCGTAAAATGCACACCGTACCCAGTAATTATATATGTGAAGGAGCAAAACTGCTTTGACCGTTCAGAATTGACACGCGCGCGTTTGAAATTATTTACACCTCAAAATATATAAAATTAACTTTCGTCCTTACTGCACTTTGCTCGCTAGTTAGACATCTCCAAATATCTGCCTCTGTACCTAGCTAGCGTCCCTTTGCCCAACCATATAAATCACACCGCGGCAAAGTATACGAGCCCCTTAGTCCGTCAGTGAGTCAGCCTGATTTTAGGATTCGCTGCGCAGGATTTTGTTTTATCGAAGTTTGTCTGCTCGTAGACTGTTTTCTGCCTCACCGGTTATAAGAGATCGATACTGCAATATATTCGCTTACTTAGAGTTTACTGTTTTGGTGAGAAGGTCGGATTTATGATTTGATTCACAAACTTTACAGTAGGATATTGCAGGTATTGTTGCTGTCTCTTCAATTAATCATTACAATAAAGAAAGACATAATTTCGTAGGGGCTATGCCGATTTAGCCGTATTTCAAACTTTTCACCAGCTTCGTTGTATTGTGTAATAACAATAAACCCCTCTATCATGGATAATAGTAAGATGTTGGTTAATTTTCCCCCATGCTCAGCTTTCAGGTTGTAATCTAAAAGATGAATACTATTATCAGAAGCATCAATATCAATTGAGCTTAAAACTTTCCTGGCTTTTTCAGAAAATTCAATTTTATATTTATCATCTCCCTGACGGTAAATTGTATAATCAATAACAATATAGGCTTGACCATCTTCTGCAAAAAATGAATGCCTTACTATTGGCATAACCATATTGGAATCAGAAGACATTATTTAATTTATTTTATTGTAAATCAAACAAACAAAGTAAAAACTTTTAAACTAAAACCATTACAAATGATTAATTGTGATTAAAGCAAGAGATTATATATAAGATATTTTCAAAAATAATACAGGTCTTAAACTGAGAAATAGCCTAAATTCGGTTTATTGATTGGTTGATTAGCTGGTAGGGAACTACTGTATAAACAAAAAAATTATTGCGTAATAATAATCACTAATACTCGTATACGCGTAGCTGGAACGTGACGGAATCTCATGTATCATACTGGTTGGTTTGTTGATTTGGCGACAGCAGTCGTGGAGTTGGCAATCAATAAAATATAATATATGCATGATGCGTGTAGTTGGTGGCCACGTTGTCAGCATATACAGTATACAGTGGTTGGTTGCGTGGATAGGAAATAACTATGGAAATATTCGTATACGTGTAGCTGGAACGTGGCGGAATTTCAACACGTATCATAATAGCGTTGGACTACTGGTAGGCCGCTTGGTTGGTTGGATTGATTGGTTTGGCGACAGCCGTCGAGGAGTAGCCGTGGCTAGCGGTGGTGGTGGTGAGTTGGCAATCGATATATAATATAATAGCGTAGTGGGGGCTAGCCATGCATCGTGAAGTTAGGTTACGCGAAGATGAATATGCGATGGTTGGTTGATGCAACAACGCGAATCAATACTCACGGGTGGTAACAGTTGTCGAGTAAGGCAGGCATCGCGAGGTTAGGCTACGCGTAGGTGATAAGCAACGATTGGTTGAAGGCAACGACGCGAATCAATATTGATGGTGACAGATTGTCATTAAACATCGCGATTTAGCATCTTTTTAATAGCCCTCCGAGATGCAGCCTGTAGCCCAAGCTAGGGAGGAGTTGTGTGAGATCTATGCTTCTCCTACTACTCACACCTTCAGTCATGTCATTTTAAGAAATTCCTCTAGATATTTCTTCGATTATGCTGGTTATAGGGGTCACAGCTTAGAGGGTTAGGCCAATGACTTTACTTAATCTGTTAGTGCTCAGAGGATTAGAGTTCAGACTTCGGTGTTACATGACTGAACAGCTGAATGACAGTTTTGATAGTTTAATTACTAATTAAGGGTCGGCACAGGTTAGATACAGGGGACCCTTCTGAATGCTGATTTCAGAATCACAACGTATCCAGAAATCAATAATCAATAATAATTGATAATAATCGTTAATCAATAATTGAAAAAATTCACCATTCCCTCGAAAATTTCACTTGTGCGATTTAAAAATATTGATCTTAAGAAAGCCTTTGACACCTATACAACCAATTTAGTCTGTAAACTAAATTGGAAATCTCATATAAACCTAGCTATAGGTTTATACCTATATATGGCTATAGGTATATATCTCATATAAACCTATATAGCCTAAGGTTCCACCTTGGTGTAGTGGTTGCATTGAATTCACATCTCCTGTAGGTCGTGGGTTCGATCCTCACATGGGCCAGGGCAGTTTTCGTTTCGGCACGAATGCTTTAAAGGGACTAGCCAGGGCGCATCTCTGCCTTTCATCCTTAAGTGGTAGCTAAATGAGTAATTCACCCTTTCCTACAGTACGGTATTCTACTTTGGAGCAGTACTCATTCCACCACCCTTCATCCACTTAGAGTTAAAATAAACAAAATTATCAGAAGCATTACTTTCAGTCACTCACAATCGTCCTCTGCGCCTTTATACGAATCTCTAGTAATTCTACCTTTAAACTTACTGTATAAATACCAGATCGGCCTTTTCACGCATGATATCCACCACCACATTATAAGCCCCACCTCTGAACTCGGTTCTTTATTTACTAAAACTTCATCTATACATAATTACGCCACCCGCTCTTCATCTTTAGGAAACTTTTATTTACCGCTACTTCATCTAGAACCTCTTCCCAAATATCCATGTGTTTTCAAGGCCCATCTATGTGGAGTACCATCCCTTGTGATATGCGTAACAAAAAATCCATACCTACATTTTCAAAAAAAATTACAAACTTCATTTAATTTCTAAATTATAACAAATCTCACTCCCATACAAATATCATATCACTGGCCTGCGTCATTGCTAATTTATTCCTAATTACAAAAATCTTAATTCCATGCACATTTGCACATCCGTCGCTGACGTCAGCTCACTACTGTAGATATTGTACATACAATAAGCAACTATTTACAAGATTAGTCCCACTGTTCAAAAATATAATTAAGAAAAATCTAAACTAATAAAAACTACATATCCTAAATTATGAGTTCAGATGTAACCTCCCTCACTCTCCCTCCCTCTGAAAATTTAGTGAAAAAATAGGTTTTTAATTTTTTTTAATACCGGTATTGAATTGACAATAATTTTTGTTTGCAGTTCTTAAACTCGGAAACTCCACATACGAGTGGAGTCGGTGAAGGGTGTTTGAAAAAGGTGGACTGGACACAGAAAACATGGACAACGGTAAGACCAATCAGAAACGTATTAAGCAATGCAGTTTGTAGTGATTGGTCTGTCCAACTTTTTCAAGTTTTCGCTTTCTTAATTGCATAATTTGGAATAAGATGTGTGTTTGAAAAAGGTGGTCTGGACTCTGGACACAGGCAGACAGGCACATATAACATAGATAATAGTCTGACCAATCAGAAATTAAAGCAATGCTATTTCGTAGTGATTGGACTGTCCACCTTTTTCAGGTTTCAATCGGCATAATCGGCTGGAAACAGCTTCATTAAGAAATGCTATGCGTAAAATTGCGCCGCCACAACTATCACCCTTGACTTTCGCGAGATTATCCGCAACTTCAAAGACACAGTGTCTTTTAAGGGGCGTCTCAAGAAAGTCATGGTCTTTAATTAGTCAACTGTATACTGCTGTACTGTAATAAATAATATTTTGGCCTACTGTATGTGAAGAATATCAGACTTTCTGCCGTTATATTTGCAGTCATCCCCATGTGAAGAATACCAGGTTTTCACCAAAAACTCAGGTTACAGAAGGGCTGAATCTAACCAAAACAATAAACGAATTAGTATATGTACAGGTTATAAGACAGAAATAAGCGATATAAAACACATAATAAAGATAAATAAAAAAAAAATAAAAAACTTCATAAATAAAATTCCAATAAAATGTCGACCGAAAAGTGAAATCCTGGTATTCTTCACATGGGCGAATATTTTGTTTATTTAAGCTACGCAATAGTAAAATGACATCAAACTATTAATACTCGTCAAACTCGTCATTTTTAGCAATAAAACTACAGTACATAGGGTGTGACGGGAGCCGACGGAGTTGGCAGTATCAGCTCCCGACCGGTATGTGAGTTGTACGCGTCGCCGCGTCCGTGAGCTGCTGAGCTGTCGATATATGGATATATATATTAGGCCGAAGGCCGTTAAAAATGACTGAGTTCTTGTTATCAGTAATAATAATCAAAGTAATCGATAATAGCACAGTCTGAATATAATAGCATGCAATACAGCCAGACAGCGGTTAGTGATGACGGTCAAAACTGTCCCGGTCTCACACTGTAAGGAAACCAACTAAACTAATAATCAATAATCACAACGGTTATATCACTGACACATGTTAAATTACCCCTACACTACAGGGTGGCCTTAATATCCAATAGATGCGCTCTTATCACCCCCAATGTGCTTTCCCGCCCACTAATGGCTTAACCTGATTAATTCTCACCTCGCCACTCCCTGTTGCCGTTATCCCTCCGTGCTAGCCTTACTAGCTTGCTTGTCCCTCTGAGGTGGTTTGACCTCTCACCTTTCTCTGTGGCTTTACGGCGTGCGTCCCCCCCCCCCCCCCCCCCCCAGTTGGTTACGAGGTGAGATTATTATTGGTAATCTCACATCGCCAACTATATTGTTAAAATGCCACTGATCCCATTTTCGGTGGGTAGTGCACGGAATTGAATCCGCTTACATAGGGGGCCTATTGTACAATAAATAAAATACTTAATTTACCTTTTTGCGCCTCTATCCGACTTATTTACCTCCCTCACTGCGCTCGGTCGTTTAATTACAGATATCGGGACGAACGGTAAATGAAGCGTACCGTATTATATTTACCGTACAGTACAATATATAGTATATTATAATTAACGTTATACTGTAATACGTTATAATAGTAACGTTACAATATTGATGCTAAGGCTCAGCTCACAAACTTCGTTGCTCATCGCCCCACATTATTGAACTACTTGGACAAGCTCGATTGGTCACAGTAGGTATGGGATAATAATAACAATAATCCATAAAAACCTTCTGTAAATTTTTGAAAAACTTTATAATAAGCAAATCAATCTGATTGATCAATTCATTGCCTGTTCTTTCGCAACCCAGTCCACCTTATTCAAATTTGAAAAAGGTAAACAACAAAGCTGAAAAAGGTGGACATGCTGTGTGACGCAACTCGCCCGTGATTGGTCTGTCCATTGTCCATGTTTTCTGTGTCCAGTCCACCTTTTTCAAACACCCGTCTGCCCGTCGGTGAACCAGTAAACTGTAAATAAAAAACTTTTTAATAAAAAACCTATAGGCCTACCCCCTAGGCTGCTAAGACAGTAGGATATACGACCAGTACCGGTACCACTGACAGACTGTACCAGTATACAGATATAGGCCAGTAGGCTGATAGAAGGCCTAAAACCTAAATATTTTTTTAAAAAACCTCTCCGTCAGCCCGTACAACCGTTTGCAATAAACCTAAACTTACCGGTATTTTTTGTCTTAAAAAAAATGAATTTTAAAGTTAAAATTTTTTTTTGTCTATTTCTGTATTTTTTTTACTCCAGCCTGCACCGCACCCTGCTGCCCTGCAGCCGTCAGGCCGCGTGCTTGCCGGTCCTACGACAGTACGAATTAATTATAGGCACACGTTCTCTCGTTGTTGCTTGTAGCTTCCCCTCCCACCCTAGCACTAGCACTCGCACGCACGCACACCCGCCCCGCAGTCTGTGTGTGTACCTACCTAGCTGCCTAGTACTGTCAGACTGTAGTACAGTAGTACCTGCTGACCTGTAGTAGTAGAAATGTCGCTCTAATTTAAAACTATTGCCGGTAGGCCTATATATTACTGCAAATGATACAATTACATCAAATACTACGAGTTCTATCGTCGCCCTCGGTTGAGAAACAATTGACCTGGGTGGGGTGGTTGCGTCGACGGCAGGCCACTGGTATAAATATGCGGTACGTCCACGGTTGGGACTACACCGGACCGAGAGGTGTGCACAAGTGGAAGGATCTATTCCCCGCATCCTGTGGCAAACTCCAGTCCCCTATAGATATACAGCAGTTACAAGCCTCTTACAATCCACAGCTATCACGGTCGCCATTGGCAACTAACTACAGCGGGGCTGTCGTCAAATATATTCAGAACAACGGCCATTCTGTCGTCGTGCGTTACGATGATAATCAGACGTACATGTTGGAAGGAGGTAAGTCTGTAAGTGATAGGCCTACCGCGACGAGTTGGAAGGAGGTAAGTCTGTAAGTGATAGGCCTACCGCGACGAGTTGGAAGGAGGTAAGTCTGTAAGTGATAGGCCTACCGCGACGAGTTGGAAGGAGGTAAGTCTGTAAGTGATAGGCCTACCGCGACGAGTTGGAAGGAGGTAAGTCTGTAAGTGATAGGCCTACCGCGACGAGTTGGAAGGAGGTAAGTCTGTAAGTGATAGGCCTACCGCGACGAGTTGGAAGGAGGTAAGTCTGTAAGTGATAGGCCTACCGCGACGAGTTGGAAGGAGGTAAGTCTGTAAGTGATAGGCCTACCGCGACGAGTTGGAAGGAGGTAAGTCTGTAAGTGATAGGCCTACCGCGACGAGTTGGAAGGAGGTAAGTCTGTAAGTGATAGGCCTACCGCGACGAGTTGGAAGGAGGTAAGTCTGTAAGTGATAGGCCTACCGCGACGAGTTGGAAGGAGGTAAGTCTGTAAGTGATAGGCCTACCGCGACGAGTTGGAAGGAGGTAAGTCTGTAAGTGATAGGCCTACCGCGACGAGTTGGAAGGAGGTAAGTCTGTAAGTGATAGGCCTACCGCGACGAGGATTATAGATGTCAGATATGACTGTATGATTGTGATTGCACTGAAGTAAAGTACAGTAACGGTACACCATATCCAGGAATAATATAATCAGTAACTCAGATTACCGATTGGTGAGTCAGGATTTTAAATATTGTTTCAAACATATCACATATCTCCATCTGTCACTAGATTGACGATATTCTGATATTGTGCAGCTGCAACCTGCCTCATCGCTGCTATTTTTCGGCATTATCATATTACTGTAAAAGAAGCGCAGAAATCTTTTCCAGCTGTTTCTCATCGAAATTCAGATTTTGTTACTGACTTAGACAACGTCAGCTTCCCATCAGTACCAAAGTAAAGTACCACTGTAATATTGAAGATATACTGTAATAATAACTGCGGTGTAGTCAGTAATTTGATCTATCTCTATCTCGCATTCATACAATGTAAATATATCGGTTGTTGCAGGTCCCTTAACGGTGCCCTTCCATCTTCACCACTTCCACATGCACTGGGGGGACACAGACAACGATCGGGGTTCCGAACATTCAGTCGACGGCAAGTTCGACCAAGCTGAACTCCACATCGTCCATTGGAACAGCAGCTTATCAACGTTTAATGATGCTGTCAATCACTCAGATGTTAGTTGCTATTGAGCTACCATTTACTGGTTAATTACCGGTACTTACTTACTAATCACTTTATCACTAGAATATAAACGATAACTTCAATGATTCACTGAGTATTCTCGTTGTGAAAATAACTTAAAGTTTTCCTTTTTTACGTCTTAGGGTTTGTGTGTTCTGGCTGTCCTCATCCGCGTTGGTGAAACTCCTCACCAACACTTCGATAAGATATCCCAACTCTTACCTCGGGTGGACAAGGAAGGCAGCCAGGTGGACCTTCAGTCCTTCACATACGACCCTTCTCTCCTCCTGCCGATGAACCACGACGCTTACTGGACCTATAAGGGATCTCTCACCACCCCGCCCTGTAACGAATGCGTCCGGTTTATCGTCTTTAAGGATCCCATCCACATCTCCAGTAAGCAGTTCGAACAGGTCATCAGCATCACCATGAAGGACGGCGACACGGACGCGGTGTATATCCGGAATAATTTCCGGCCGATTCAGGCGACCAACGGCCGTCTCGTGGAGGCCTCCTTCAGAGCGAAACCCTGGGTGGATAAATAATAATACAGAAATCCCAATCGATTAGCATTTATTTATTAATTAATCACCAATTAGCGTTATCGGCTGTATTACTTAAGTCCCACTGAGTGTTTCCTCGTCACATTTAGATGCATTTTGAAATCGTATTTATATTGGTGCAATTTTTTAGTTAACCTCATCGCTGTCGGTAACTAACCCGTTTGGTACACATCTAGATAATTATCACCCTCAGTGGTAGCGGCCTCAATCCCTCTTAAAACAATCACCTTCACCTAACCCTAAGTTATATGAGGCCTGGCCATCTTACCATAACCAAAATAGTAAACCAATGATCAATGGATGCAGTAAGAGACCGTCAAACAGAGGCTATTTTATTCGAAAGCTAACAAAACTTTGGAGGATTCTTAAACGGGGTTGCCTTGCCACTCACCTGGAAATCCTGGAATAGTCAGGTAATTTAATTTTTTCTTGAAAATGTCAGTGAATTCGTGTAAAAAATTGACAATTCAGGGAATGTGATATTTACAGGAAATGTGTCATAAAAGCGAAAATGTGTAAAAAAAATAAAGTCACAATTTGTCCAGAAAAATAAATATAGATAGAAAATATAGACGGAATATAAAGGGAATTTTTTCAAAAAAGTCAGGGAAAATTGAAAGAGAAATAGAGTGGCAACCCTGTAAGTAGTTACCTAATGATGTGTGTCCTAAACGGGATAGTATTGTTTGGTAGTTGCGAGAGTTTACGATATTCGTGTATATCAACGTTATCATAATTATTTATGGAGGAATGATCACATAATATATGATGGATTTGGATTGTAGTAGAACTTATTAATCTCTACACAATATTATAGCCGGAGTTGTGCAATAATAGTTAGCCTTGCAAACAATTCAATAGCTCGGCAGTATTTTTTAACCAATGTTTGTTTATTTATTTGAATTAACTTTATTGTACTGTTTACTTATATAAAGCGTCACTTGTTTGTTATAACTCGGTTTCTTTTCACTTCCTAGTGAATCTAACAAAATTAAAGGTTTATAATACGGAAGCGCAATAATAATTGTTGATTTTCTATTGGAGTTTTCATACAAACCGAGATTGTTGATGTCCGCGGATGTGTTGGTGTTCCAAAACATTAGATTTTTAAACATCCAGCCAATCAGGTAATCATATTAATTAATTATAATTAAATTAACGGAGTTTCTTCTGCAACACCCCATAATTACAATTATTTAAGTAATATATTTATATAAATAAATAGCGCAAGAAATATCGGTATTTATTTAATTAATTAGATTTATTTTATTTAGTATTTAAAATAAAATTATAATAAATATTAAACTTATTAGATATTAACAATAAACAATGTTTGTTATTGTATTTTGGATCGTGGAACTGTAATTGTAATATATTTATATATTTTATGGTTTATATAATCACAATTTCATTAACCTATAAAGCTAAATTGCTCGTCTTCGAATATTTCAAATTGTAATTCGAATCATCAAAGCCATTTTTATTCATTATTTAAAATTTAATTTTATAATTTACTAAACGAGGAATTTAACCCAGCCCATCAGATTTATCGACCTCAAAACCCTTGTATACAAAATATTGACTTGTTATTATATCATAAACTATTATGATTATTATTAAACTAAAATAAATTATTAAATTACGGTACATAGGAATTAATATTAATTATTGCACAATTAATTAAATTATTCGCGAATAAAAATTATTTATATTTTAGCATTCCAAAAGAGGAACATTGGTACAAATGGATAAGGTAATCGTTGGAGGCACTGATATTCGTTTCCTGTTGGATCACAGCTTACCTGTGGGGGGGGGGGGGGGGGGGGGTGGTAAGGTAATTCAAATTTAGTCGAACGTGTGTCTTCTAGGCTTATTCTCGTTCTGGCTGTTCGAGGGGTAACCGAGAGGTGTGAAGGTGGTGTTTTAGATCCTCTTTCAAAGATTGAAAAAAAGGACAAAAGTTCAGGTGTTGGTCATTGCGACAGGTGATGATGTCAAAGAACTCCGTGGGTTTGGCCAATTGTGTAGCGGGTTATCTTCTGGTATTGAAGCAGCTATCCATATCAGAACTGACTTCTGGGACTATCACCAGTGTGAGGGATGTGGCGTACTTCTGGTAGATGCTAAGAATGCATTCAATACAACTATAAATAGAGTCACCACTTTATGGCATATTAGGGTCTACTGGCCAAGATGTGCCCGGTTAATATTCAAGTCCTACAAGGGGTGCTCCCTTCTTAGTATTCAATGGGTACTGGGGACCTTCCTATCTTCTTTGTAAAGAAGGCTGGACACGCTTTAGTTCAATGAGTACAAAGGTCAATGGGTACAACGTGTCAAAGGGTACAACGATACAAGGGTACAAACCAAGCGGTTAAAGGGTGCAAAACAGGACGTCAAAGGGTACAAACAAAACGAGTCAAAGTTTACAACATCAAAGGGTACAACGAGGCAAAGGGTATAAACCAGGCGGATATTTAGTTCGTTTATTATTTTGGTTAGGGTTAGTTGGTCAGGCCTCAACCATAATTAAAACTGTCATGTAACTCTAAGTCATAATCTAAGAAATTCCGCTAAATTTCTTAGATTTTGACTTGGGGTTACATGACAGTTTTAATTAGGGTAGTCGAATATAGGGAGAAGACTTTTTGCATTGTCAGTCCGCGAGGGATGCATGCGGGTTCCGCACCCGTGCACAACACCCCTTGCAGCATATACATTACAACTTCACATGCGGCCACCATGACTGCATGGTAGGCAATTAAGAATCGTACAGAGTTCGATACAAACCATCATGGGCGCAGTGATTCTGAGGCAAGGAGAACTCATAAGTCTGTTGGCTGAGAGCAACTGGCATAAGTCTTATCTTCAAGGGATCCTAAATGAGCTCCCCATTCATCGCCAGCGGGCACTAGAATCGCCTAGTTAGAGGCATCTAATTCTAAAGCTAGCTGGTTAACTACCACCCCCCCCCCCCCCCCCATCCCTCAGTTTGACCTTTCCCCCAACGAATTCCGAGATGGGTTATCACTACGCTACGGGCACCCACTACTGGTTGGGGCACCTACAAACTGTGATGGGTGCGGGTAACTATTTACTGTGTCACATGCTCTAGACTACAAGCCTGGCTCTGGCAGCTTAGTGAATTTACGTCACAACGAACTTCGTGATGCGCAGGGAGAACTCTTCAGCTAGGCTTACTCGGATGCAGCTGTCGGACGTGAGCCAGTAATCCGCGATGCTGATGAGATGCAGAATATCGGGGGATTATGCGGTCATCTATTGGTGAGGGGCGTGTTTGATATTAGGGCCATCGACTCTGACACCTCCTCCATCCATTATCTTGAGTGCAGAGAAGGAGAATAAGAGGAAGTTTTCAGATGCCAGCACACAAAGTCAAGCGGACCTCTTACCTCTTGTGATCTTTGTTGACGAAGTGGTTGGTGCAGAATATGCCTCTGTCCTTCACCGCCTTGCTCATGTTATCAGCTGTAAGTTGGAAAAACGCCCTCTCATGTTATGTATGGATTAGATGATGAGAGATGGGTCAGAACCCGCGTCTCATAGGCAACACAAAGAAGATCTACTTGTGCGTGTTTTAGGTAATGGAGGACACGCTGGCGCTCAGCGGGAGTGGTAGATGGTGCCTCACTTCCCATACTGTAGCTGCTATCTCTTATAAAAAAAAACAGTTATATCATTACCCTTATCGCAGTGTAATTTCTCTTTTAAATTAATTTCTGATTATTTTACTTAGTAGAATCAACTGTTTATGTGGTGGATGTTCTATATATGTATTAATTAGATGTTTATATGTTATATTATTTCCAAAAAATGAAATATGTAATTGTATGTTTTGGCGTTACTAAAAATAGATCTTATTACTCATTGGTTGTCTTCAAATCCGTTACTGGGACTACTGAAGTATGTTATAAGTTTATAGTTATAAGTATCTATTTAATAAGTAGTTAACGTAAACTGGGTTGCTCTTGGGGATCGAACTCACGAGATTCCGTTTGGAAGATAGAAAATCTAACCACCTGTATAACCTGAAATCTGATATGTATGTATAATATACATACAATGGTTTCGTATTATCAATAATATATATTATATATTATTGATAATACGAAACCATTTAATACAATGTCTCTAATTTTACTAGTGTTATAAAAGTTTCAAAGCAAAATATTTTTTTGGCGGTTTCTGAATATTCAGCAACATTTTTGATTATGTTTTTTGGGGTTCATTATCGCGATGTAGGCCTACTCACCGCCAATTTTTAGAACTGCCCTTACTAATTAACCCGTCTTTATATCTCCTGATGTCCCCGCCAGTTCCTCGCAGAACTTGGATAAAGTATAGGCCTATTATTGGCACCTCGACTGTCCTCTGTGGGTGTGTTACTCTCCATAGTAATTGCGTGATATTGGCGCTGAACTAATATGTTTACCAGAAAGGCATTATTGGCTCATTTCAGACACTAGGGACAGTTCATGTTAGTCAACCTTATTAAATATATTAATTATAATCGTAAATATGCGTGTAATAATAGCTAAACTAAGTAACTACTAAAGTAGGGTTTAACCAAACTGAAAGTAAACATCTTAACACAACAATGAATATATTAATAATTTGTTTGTTTGTTAAATTGTTATCAAGTCAAAGTTTGGGACAGATTCTTGGTCAGGAAGTCCCAATTAATATTGGTCTACTGACAAGAGATCCTATAAGACTTGGGCTTGTGGAGAAACTTATTCAAGTTGCTGTGTACCCAACCAATGTTACTATATATACAAGTGGTAAACTCTTAACCGGGAACGCGTTCCAGACCATTCACGAGGCATGTTCCATGTATCACAATCGCACAGTTGGCATGGTTACAAGATTTAATGACTGTGTCAGACCGGAAGTGGTCACCAGTTACGCAAAGCTGTCGCAGTTTCCCGTACTCAACACAGGAATGCTTAGCAACTGCCCGAAAACTATAAAGAACAATTATTTTCGTTCAATTTCTTTGGTATTCAAACATTTGGACAATGCGGTCAGAACAATTATACAGAAAGAAAAATGGACGGAGATGTTTCTACTGTACGACCACACAATATCTAGATTGCGAATAGAAGATGTTATACTGCGTTTAAAGGATAAAGTTCCTGGTATTGGAATATTTGAAATTCAACTGACAATGGGAAATGGAAATGATGATGGTGAGGATGTATCCAATTTTCGACATACACTCAAGGATTTAAACTTGAGACGCGTGTTCAAGAAACAACATAATTATGTTCTGATGGCGAGTGAATCTGTAACTCGGGATGTTTTAATTTACGCCGACAAAGAGAAACTCATCTGCCGTCCTCCACGACATTGGATTGTCGTTTCACAAAACTTCAATGTACTCAAGTTCTCTCTAGCTCGGGATTCCATTGGTTTGTGTTCCAATCTAGTGTTGATACGTGGTATTGTTAAAAATCGACATGAGGACATAATGTGTAGAAATCCTAGTTCGACAAATATTAATACCGGTGACGCCGACGCTGTTATATCCGCCATAGACGAAGGTCTGATAACATCGAATAATTATAGCCTATCAGTCCTCACATCACCTGAGTTAGAAGTATTCGATTCCATCAACATGATAGTTCAGGCAACTTCGAAAGCGAGCATCTCCGACACTGATTGGAATATAGAAGATGTTGATTGTCTGGAAGGTGTTACCAAAGGTCGTACTAATGTTGTAGGCAGGAAACTCTTGCACGCCTTATCTGAATCGAATATACAGAGTGTCTTTGGGAAAAGGTGTGATCGTAGTGAATGCGCTCAGTTCCAGGATGATTTAGTGTTCCTGGATCCCGAAGTACTGGTAACCAAGCAACGGGTCAACGGCGATGTTTGCTGGGACAAAATACTTTTCGATGAGATTCGCATGGGGGATGTTAAGGTTTTTCAACACCAGAAGCGCGTTGTGCGAGTCGTCACTGCTGTGGAGTCCCCGTTCATAGAGATTGACGATAAAAAAAATACCGATGATAATACTGATAAAGGTTACATTAAAGGCTATAAGGGCCTCTGCATCGACCTATTGAACGCTATGAAGAAAGATATCGGATTAGCGAACCCTGAAGAGGCTTTCGACTTTGAAATAGTCCACGAAACTGGCGGAGTTTATGGAAGCAAATTACAGAATAAAAGTTGGACTGGTCTAATTAAATGGGTAGCTGAGGACATGGCGGATATGGCTGTCGCTGGTATGGTTCGGAATAAAGATAGGGAGGAGGCGGTTTCATTCACGGTATCTTTTATGCAATACGGAGTCGGAATGATCACCAAGAAACCCAAAGAAACTCTCAATGTATTCGCCTTCATTGAGCCCCTCGACATTCCGATTTGGGTGGCTATTCTTATAAGCATGATCTTTGTCTCCCTGACTATTTATATTTTATCTCGGATTTCGCCGTTCAGTCGCTACAATATGGACGACAACGAGGAAGGGTTCGATATGTTTGCCTTGTCAAACAGTTTATGGTTCGTGGTGTCTACGTTTATGATGCAAGGTTGCGACTACACTCCCAACAACTTGTCTGGTCGGATTATCGGAGGTTTCTGGTGGTTCTTCGCTCTTATTATGACCATCACATACACGGCGAATTTAGCGGCTTATTTGACCGCCCCACAGACAATCATGACTATTAAATCTCTCGAGGAATTAAGCAAACAGACTAAGATTCCGTATGGGACCGTGAAAGGGAGCAGCTTGGAGACCTTCTTCGAGGATCGTGCGAAAGAAGGTCACCCTATCTATAAACCCATGTGGGAGTACATGTCCTTAGCCAATCCTGATCCTTTAGTTTCAAAGTCTGAGAAAGGTTACGAACGAGTGAGCAATGGAAGTTATGTGTTTCTATGGGACTTCCCAGTACATCAATACCAGGTAATTACATGTATGACTTAAATTTCAGCTTACTAACAGTGAAATAAAAATTATATAGTAGGCCTGTAATTATTTATTACATAGTAAACTAAACAAATGGCTCTTTATATATTATTGGATATATATATTATTTTTTTTAATTTATATAATTTTCCAGAGGGAGTGACCGAGTTTAACTGTACTACTGTACATCAAAAGGTTAGAAGGGAAATTGTAATATTTGTTTTTCATGCAATAAAATAAATAGTTAAAATACACTAGTACTCCTAAGTCATCAGCAAAGTCTAGATCAGTTAGGTACTTGGCAGGATTTCCTCGACTTCTACTGTGCCATTCTACAGTATAATTACTATAATTTAAACGTTTTATTTTTAGTATTGGGCCTAATTATTAATATTATTTTTTAGATTTTTATTATTTTAATAGACACTTCTTTATATCTTTTACCCTACCGCGCAGGTAAAGTTGGATTGTCAGCTGTTTATTATCGGACAGCCGTTCAACCTAAAGGAGTACGCATTCGCCGTACAGAAGAACTCTCCGTACCAGGCGGAGTTAACCGCCAGTCTGTTACGACTCACAGAGAGCGGGGAGTTATCGAAGATTCGAGAACGATGGTTCGAACAGAAGTCCGTGTGCGGAGACGACTCTTCCGGATCGCCGGGACTCGCGCTAAAGAACGTGGCCGGGGTCTTCTACATCCTAATAATTGGCAGCGCTCTGGGGTTGTTTACCGCGGTGTGTGAGATGATGTGGTCGCGGTACATGGTCACTGTGAAGGAGACAAGGCGTTCTGTCGCGCCATCTAGTAGCCATCCCGTGCATACTGAGAGTAGTTGGGGGGAGCGGGTTACATAACGCAACTTGTATTGTATACAGTATAATAGCTCGCGGTAAATAAAACCAATTTAAGGTCAGTAAAATTATAGTGACGCCTTCTTTGGTACATGCTGAGACATTCATAAAGACCATAATTTATACTATTAATGTCGAATATGCCTTTGTTAAGATTATAAGGTATTTTGATTAAAATTATGAATAACATTAATATCATAATTCGTTAAAAGAAATAAGCAAATAATTTTTAGGCACCCAAATTCATTTATTAACAAGTGCCGTTAAACCAGTATTTTCAGTAAAAGTGGATGTGTAAATAATTCTTAGTGTGGCAGTTTGATTTTATAATCGGTGTAATTGCAAATAATAATTAAAGACAAATATCGACGATACCGGTTTCCTAGAATACATTAGCGCATGACCTAAGAAGGTCATGATTGTTGTAATATACTGTACGTCGTACATACTACCCTGGACAAAGCTCACCCAATGAGCGCGGAATGTACTGGTAAAGTACTTTCACTTTCGACTGTCAGATGTCAGCTACAATACTGCTGTACGTCAGTCAGCATACCACACTCTTCAGTCTGGACTCGGTACTGTTTGTTGCCTGACCCCACAATACTGCTTGTACCACAACAATTTTTAGACTGTTTTAAATCACATGACTGCTCGTTGCTCTCTAGTTACCATCATGTAAACTAATTAATTTCATTATTGCATTAAAATTTATCCTTAGACTGTTTAAGTCCCATAACTAATCATATCATCCTTCATTCATTGTGCTTTTTTTTTTGATAACTTGTTTCTAAGTCATCGTTTCGTTTATTTTTTGTTTATGTTTTTTATTTATCTTTGTTTGTATTTTCTTTAACATTTTATATAGGTGTGCTCTATGAGTTCTCCTTGGTTTTTTATCAATTGCTATAAACCGTAAAATTAATACAAGATACTCTGTGCTCCTATTCGAAGGCATAGTTAATGCTATTCAATAGGGAGAGCCCAGCTACCAAAAAAGTACTTTCTTTGCCAAGTTTCAGTTACTCACTCACTATCTCCCAGACAGTAAGCAAACATAAGCTGTTGGTTTGTAATGTATTACCTTCCTCAGCTGATAGCTCTAACCAGTGCCTATGGGAAGATCTACAAGAAGTGTAGTGATCTACACTCTCTCTGCTATGTTAGGAAGCGGGCCAGCTGATTGAATTTGAAGCACTGGACATGTTAATGGTATATGGAATCTCACTTTAATCCGAGTCCAAGCACTATACGAATGATTGTTATGTTAGTAAGATGGGATGGGGTGTGCAGTGCGTACAATATTTGATAATAAACTTTTAATAGTCACATTATATTGAGGGTGCCGCGAAAAGTCAAGGAATTTTGATAGTTTCTGCTAGTTAGACTGATCAATCTACGGAAATGAGCCTAAAGCAGCATGTGTGCGTGTACAAATAATATACAAAAATATAAACTTTTTTTATAAGAACGGTGCTAATTACGACATAATTTTGAAGGCAAAGTGAGTCTTATAATTTTGGGAATGAAATAATACATGTATAACTAAAGTGAAAATGAGAGAGGGCGTCAAATACTAACACAATGAACTCATTGGTGGTGGCGTTAGTAAGAAAATGAAAGTAATTGACAGGGTGAGGATGATAAATATGTCGCTTACTAGCACGAATAACTCGAGGAGAAATCGATTACAGGTGGATAAAGTGAGTGAGGTAAAGTAAATTGAGTGAGTAAAGTGAGTGTTAGATTAAAAGAGAAAGTGTTTGAGCGTTGTTTGACATTCCCCTGTTTGACCTTCACCTGGCATTCCAAAATCTAAGATCCGCCAATTCTTGAGTAGGCCTACATCTACAAAGATGACACATGTTACTATAGCACCAATTATAATTAAAAAATGTTTAACGCATAATGCATATGATAAAATTTAAGGAATAATTACAGTATGTATTAATTCAAAAAGTATTTGATGGATATGTATTTAATATATTACATATTTACTGTATATAAAAAAATATGTGTAAAACGAAAAGGTTTAATAACACTATAATATTTACTGTGTGAATGTTTTATGACGATTATATTGTTAGGGCTATTTAGTAGCAACCACATTGAGATGCTTGCATATCGTCGAATACCTTGAGAACAACGTTGTTATAATCATCGTAGTAGAGGACATGCAGACTATGGAGTATGTCGGGTACACAACAGGGTCTACCGATGTTTGTAGTGCTGGAATATCTCCCGTGCTTCAGTTTGATTCGGAACTCCCTGGTACTGAGTATCGCCTGTACTGTGGCGTGATTGGTCGCGTTGTATTGACCCCCTAGCGGAAACGGGCACTCCCCTTGACAGATGTTCGCTTGATAACCTAAAGATGAAACACACAAACTTGTTATGAGAGGCGCATTATCATTGCCATTATCACCGACGACATTAGGCCTGGCCTATAACATGTGTTTATTGTCATCATTTAAATTATTTCCTGATTTTCACCTAACAAACTAAAAACACTACACAATGTTTGGCGTCATGATTGCTGTGTAATAGACCAAGAAGGGACAATGGGTCTACAACTACAATGTGGGCAGTATGCAGAGTTGTATTGAAGATGAAGAATATAAAAACAGCTATATTAAAATGATACTGTAGGTCCGGCTAATAATTTAATAACCGTATTACTTTGCAAGAGAAAAATAACTCGAAGTAAAATGTTGAACATATTGAACTTACCATTGGGTGCGACTTACCATTGGGTGCGACTTACCATTGGGTGCGACTTACCATTGGGTTGCGACTTACCATTGGGTGCGACTTACCATTGGGTACGACTTACCATTGGGTGCGACTTACCATTGGGTGCGACTTACCATTGGGTGCGACTTACCATTGGGTTGCGACTTACCATTGGGTGCGACTTACCATTGGGTGCGACTTACCATTGGGTGCGACTTACCATTGGGTGCGACTTACCATTGGGTGCGACTTACCATTAATACCCTAATGGAACCAAAGCACAACTGGATTACATCCTTATAAACAAAAAGTGGAGAAACAGCTGATCAACTGCGAGGCATACAGCTCGTTCAACATTTGATGGACAAGACATCAGTTCAAGACAACAGTTATATGTTGCTACAGTCCAGCCAATGCCTCAGAGCCAGAACAAGCAGTCAAGTTTTATGAAGAACTGACTGGACTTATTAAGGACATTCCGAAACACAATGTTAAAGTCATTGCTGGTGACCTGAATGCGCAAATTGGCCCAGAAGACATCAAGGGATACACCTATAACACCAGTTCTAACAGAAATGGGTACTTACTTTTAGACCTAATGGAAGAATGTGAATTGATACCAACAAACAACACATTCGAAAAGAGTAAGGGGAAGCTATGGACCTTTCAATACCCCAATGGAACCAAAGCACAACTGGATTACATCCTTATAAACAAAAAGTGGAGAAACAGCATGATCAACTGCGAGGCATACAAGTAGTAATGGTTTGCCCATTTCGGCGACAGTTGGACCCACTTCGCACCTTGGGTGTTAAGTAGGTCATTAATTAATTAAACAATTAATTAATTGGTCGATTAAACAATTAATTAATTGTTTAATCAATCGATTTGTATCAAATAATGTTGCCAAAGGCAATTTAATTTGACACAAATCAATCAGATAGGGACGCGAGATGAATAAATTGTACTACAGCAAATGAAATATACAATACAATAGGCACTGTGCAATACAATATACAGTACATTTGTATTATTTTTGCCGTACAATAGAATGATAGAATGAAATATAAAGATGCGAGCGGGGCCCAAAACATAAATTACCCTTTCAAGAAAATAAAATGGACCAGTTTGGTCCTAGCTCAATCCCTCAATAATCTGCGGCCGTTTGGGCTCTTATTAGACGTAGCATGACTAACCCCACCATTGAATCCTATGTTGAGTTAAACCATTGTCAATTCGCCTAAGAAAATTATAATAAACATCTGGTCTTGCAATAGATTATTCTTCTTTCACAACTCCATTCTAGCCTCCCTCTATAATAGCCCCCATTCACCGCATTCCCATTATTTATTCAAGAAATTATATGTTTTTTATAATATATTTTGGAAAATTAGCCGACTAAGTCATAATTTTTAAAACTTTAAATAAGGGTGGAGTTATTTTATAAAGTTAAGAAGAGTGAATCAATGGAGGCAACATGAAGTCTAATCTCTTGCCCTTTACTCATAAGACCGCACATTAACTCCCAAGGTTGCATACTATCACTATAGCTGGGAGAGTCAAAGCTAGTGTACAGAATGAGGAGTGAGGGAGTGAGGGAAGTGAGGGAGTGAGGGAAGTGAGGGAAGTGAGGGAAGTGAGGGAAGTGAGGCAGTGAGGCAGTGAGGGAAGTGAGGGAAGTGAGGGAAGTGAGGGAAGTGAGGGAAGTGAGGGAAGTGAGGGAAGTGAGGGAAGTGAGGGAAGTGAGGGAGTGAGGGAAGTGCAAATCGAATTATAAATGATGCCTCACTTCCCTCACTTCCCTCACTTCCCTCACTTCCCTCACTTCCCTCACTTCCCTCACTTCCCTCACTTCCCTCACTTCCCTCACTTCCCTCACTTCCCTCACTTCCCTCACTTCCCTCACTTCCCTCACTTCCCTCACTTCCCTCACTTCCCTCACTTCCCTCACTTCCCTCACTTCCCTCACTTCCCTCACTTCCCTCACTTCCCTCACTTCCCTCACTTCCCTCACTTCCCTCACTTCCCTCACTTCCCTCACTTCCCTCACTTCCCTCACTTCCCTCACTTCCCTCACTTCCCTCACTTCCCTCACTTCCCTCACTTCCCTCACTTCCCTCACTTCCCTCACTTCCCTCACTTCCCTCACTTCCCTCACTTCCCTCACTTCCCTCACTTCCCTCACTTCCCTCACTTCCCTCACTTCCCTCACTTCCCTCACTTCCCTCACTTCCCTCACTTCCCTCACTTCCCTCACTTCCCTCACTTCCCTCACTTCCCTCACTTCCCTCACTTCCCTCACTCCCCTCACTTCCTCACTTCCCTCACTTCCCTCACTTCCCTCACTTCCCTCACTTCCCTCACTTCCCTCACTTCCCTCACTCCCTCACTTCCCTCACTTCCCTCACTTCCCTCACTTCCCTCACTTCCCTCACTTCCCTCACTCCCCTCACTCCCCTCACTTCCCTCACTTCCCTCACTTCCCTCACTTCCCTCACTCCCTCACTCCCTCACTTCCCTCACTTCCCTCACTTCCCTCACTTCCCTCACTTCCCTCACTTCCCTCACTTCCCTCACTTCCCTCACTTCCCTCACTTCCCTCACTTCCCTCACTCCCTCACTTCCCTCACTTCCCTCACTTCCCTCACTTCCCTCACTTCCCTCACTTCCCTCACTTCCCTCACTCCCTCACTTCCCTCACTTCCCTCACTTCCCTCACTTCCCTCACTTCCCTCACTTCCCTCACTTCCCTCACTTCCCTCACTTCCCTCACTTCCCTCACTTCCCTCACTTCCCTCACTTCCCTCACTTCCCTCACTTCCCTCACTTCCCTCACTTCCCTCACTTCCCTCACTTCCCTCACTTCCCTCACTTCCCTCACTTCCCTCACTTCCCTCACTTCCCTCACTTCCCTCACTTCCCTCACTCCCTCACTTCCCTCACTTCCCTCACTTCCCTCACTTCCCTCACTTCCCTCACTTCCCTCACTTCCCTCACTTCCCTCACTTCCCTCACTTCCCTCACTTCCCTCACTTCCCTCACTTCCCTCACTTCCCTCACTTCCCTCACTTCCCTCACTTCCCTCACTCCCTCACTTCCCTCACTTCCCTCACTTCCCTCACTTCCCTCACTTCCCTCACTCCCCTCACTCCCCTCACTTCCCTCACTTCCCTCACTTCCCTCACTTCCCTCACTTCCCTCACTTCCCTCACTTCCCTCACTTCCCTCACTTCCCTCACTTCCCTCACTTCCCTCACTTCCCTCACTTCCCTCACTTCCCTCACTTCCCTCACTTCCCTCACTTCCCTCACTTCCCTCACTTCCCTCACTTCCCTCACTTCCCTCACTTCCCTCACTTCCCTCACTTCCCTCACTTCCCTCACTTCCCTCACTTCCCTCACTTCCCTCACTGCCTCACTGCCTCACTTCCCTCACTTCCCTCACTTCCCTCACTTCCCTCACTTCCCTCACTTCCCTCACTGCCTCACTGCCTCACTTCCCTCACTTCCCTCACTTCCCTCACTTCCCTCACTTCCCTCACTGCCTCACTGCCTCACTTCCCTCACTTCCCTCACTTCCCTCACTTCCCTCACTTCCCTCACTTCCCTCACTGCCTCACTGCCTCACTTCCCTCACTTCCCTCACTTCCCTCACTTCCCTCACTTCCCTCACTTCCCTCACTTCCCTCACTTCCCTCACTTCCCTCACTTCCCTCACTTCCCTCACTTCCCTCACTTCCCTCACTTCCCTCACTTCCCTCACTTCCCTCACTTCCCTCACTTCCCTCACTTCCCTCACTTCCCTCACTTCCCTCACTTCCCTCACTTCCCTCACTTCCCTCACTTCCCTCACTTCCCTCACTTCCCTCACTGCCTCACTGCCTCACTTCCCTCACTTCCCTCACTTCCCTCACTTCCCTCACTGCCTCACTGCCTCACTTCCCTCACTTCCCTCACTTCCCTCACTTCCCTCACTTCCCTCACTTCCCTCACTGCCTCACTGCCTCACTTCCCTCACTTCCCTCACTTCCCTCACTTCCCTCACTTCCCTCACTTCCCTCACTCCCTCACTTCCCTCACTTCCCTCACTTCCCTCACTTCCCTCACTTCCCTCACTTCCCTCACTTCCCTCACTTCCCTCACTTCCCTCACTTCCCTCACTTCCCTCACTTCCCTCACTTCCCTCACTTCCCTCACTTCCCTCACTTCCCTCACTTCCCTCACTTCCCTCACTTCCCTCACTTCCCTCACTTCCCTCACTTCCCTCACTTCCCTCACTTCCCTCACTTCCCTCACTTCCCTCACTTCCCTCACTTCCCTCACTTCCCTCACTTCCCTCACTTCCCTCACTTCCCTCACTTCCCTCACTGCCTCACTGCCTCACTTCCCTCACTTCCCTCACTTCCCTCACTTCCCTCACTTCCCTCACTGCCCTCACTGCCTCACTTCCCTCACTTCCCTCACTTCCCTCACTTCCCTCACTTCCCTCACTTCCCTCACTGCCTCACTGCCTCACTTCCCTCACTTCCCTCACTTCCCTCACTTCCCTCACTTCCCTCACTTCCCTCACTTCCCTCACTTCCCTCACTCCCTCACTTCCCTCACTTCCCTCACTCCCCTCACTTCCCTCACTTCCCTCACTTCCCTCACTTCCCTCACTTCCCTCACTTCCCTCACTTCCCTCACTTCCCTCACTTCCCTCACTTCCCTCACTGCCTCACTGCCTCACTTCCCTCACTTCCCTCACTTCCCTCACTTCCCTCACTTCCCTCACTGCCTCACTGCCTCACTTCCCTCACTTCCCTCACTTCCCTCACTTCCCTCACTTCCCTCACTTCCCTCACTCCCTCACTTCCCTCACTCCCTCACTTCCCTCACTTCCCTCACTTCCCTCACTTCCCTCACTTCCCTCACTTCCCTCACTTCCCTCACTTCCCTCACTTCCCTCACTTCCCTCACTTCCCTCACTGCCTCACTGCCTCACTTCCCTCACTTCCCTCACTTCCCTCACTTCCCTCACTTCCCTCACTTCCCTCACTTCCCTCACTTCCCTCACTCCCTCACTTCCCTCACTTCCCTCACTTCCCTCACTTCCCTCACTTCCCTCACTTCCCTCACTTCCCTCACTTCCCTCACTTCCCTCACTTCCCTCACTTCCCTCACTTCCCTCACTTCCCTCACTGCCTCACTTCCCTCACTTCCCTCACTTCCCTCACTTCCCTCACTTCCCTCACTTCCCTCACTTCCCTCACTTCCCTCACTTCCCTCACTTCCCTCACTTCCCTCACTTCCCTCACTTCCCTCACTCCCTCACTTCCCTCACTTCCCTCACTTCCCTCACTTCCCTCACTTCCCTCACTTCCCTCACTTCCCTCACTTCCCTCACTTCCCTCACTTCCCTCACTTCCCTCACTTCCCTCACTTCCCTCACTTC